>JAMKCH010033092.1:0-16213 GCA_023653785.1 Ophioderma brevispina
AATGTTAAACTCTGTTACAATTTTTTCAACAATGTTTGGGTTGCCTCGCAGCTATTAAAGTGCACTGAAGATCTCAGCTGATTCAATGTCTCTGAAGATTAAAAGTCCTAATTTTTCACTGATGTAATACTAACTCCAACACATTCCCCTTCTGAGAGAGTTCAGCTTGACATGTTTCCTTTTGTTACCCAAGTTGTATGAATGTCTATTGCAAACTAATTTAATATGAAATTCCTTGTAATAATCCAATTATGGGATACCTGGAATCTCTTGCTGATGTGCCTTCAAGTGGACCCTTAACAGGATTCCAAAGACGTTTAATTCTTTATTTCCCAGAATGTTTTTGTTCATCCCAGATTTTTTTTTATTTATTTTTGGTAGTTATAATTTTGGTCCCAGAAAAGAGAGCACCACTTAAAATTTAAAAAAAAAAATTTGACTTTTTGGGAATTGAAGTGAAAATCCAGATTTCCCCCCCCCCCACCTTTTTTTGGCCATTTTTCATTTTGATAACATTCTTTAATCTTACCTAAGACTCTGCTTATTTTACTTATGATATAGATATTTTAACACATGTTTTAATCTTGATGGACTGACTATTGTCACTTACCGCTTATTGCAGTAATATCCTTCATGATCCTCCTCCAGAAAAGGATGACAGGTAATTATCATTGAGCGTAAGCCTGGAGACAGAGACACAGAGACAACAACAAAAACAGTGCAATTAGGTTAAACTATATAGCAACTTACATAAAAAAATTGAGATTTTAAAGGTCCTTGCCCGATCGCTAATAGCCTGCCCAGAGGTTCAGGGCCAAATTTTGGTATCTAAACAACGCTACTATTTTTCCCATCATTTACCCGGAAATCTTAGGGATAAAGGATGTTTTGTTTTTGGAAGTATGAGTGAAAATGTTGCCCCTTTTTGGTCGACCAATATAATTTTACACAGTACTCCTTGGCGCTTATACAAAATCACTTTTAGCTCTTACATCAAAACGGCTTGAAATTTGGGCGAAACTTTGCAGATGGAGTTTTTGGGGGTAAGGCCAATCTTATCAAGATGAAAATTTAATATACTTAAATCGGGCCATCCCTCCTTTAATATCATCTGAATGGTTGGCACCGGGTATAGTAGTGTGTCTAATATTTAATGCTATTTGATCTACTCTGGGAGAAATTCATGATTTTGTATTTTCTGTTCCATAAACAGACAGAAATTACAAACACAGTGGCTTACATGGGAGGACCTTGTGATACAAAACATCTGCGCATAACACAAAACCACCATGAAAATCAACTGGAATTTGGAAATAACCCTTTTTCGAAGATATCTATTAACCTATAAATCGAAAAAAGATCCGCTAGGATCACCAACTCTCCTTTAAAAACCAATTAATCTTTCCAAGAATAACATACATAATACAGCCATTCAAAAAATCCAAATAAATTAATCTCTTTGTTAAAAAAATACTTCCCATACCTCTTTCTTTTATGATGGCAATTTCATAATAACCTGAAACACTTTGAAATATTAAGCTAGCAGCTATAAATATTCCGTATTTTCCCCGTAAAAATAATCAGGAACAGAAGCAGACACAGTGACATTATTTCCCTGCAGACTGGTAATTGAAGCATGAGGTTAATTTGAAACATTAGGCTACTCACCCACCTCTTTCCGTAGGTCACTTTGCACAGGGAATACGTGCCTGAAGGTACCTGAAATGATCACAAATTAGAAAAAACATACATATAAGAAGTCTAGGGTCTATGTACAGAAATGTAATACTATCAAAACTAATTGACTCATGTCGATAATGTAATTAGCAACATCCGTACATAAACTGAGTTCAGTTCAGAGCCCCCCCCCCATGACTGGAATAACCATTACTATTTGACAGCTAGCAGAAACACTGCTTCAAAATCACACATAAATCAAGAAGCAGAGAGAATATTATCAGCCAAACACTACACAAAACTACCAACATTAATCCCACTACCTGCTCCTTTGTCTTAGCCCTGTTTTTTTTATTCATCTTGTTTTTAGCTCGTTTAGTTAGAGCAGGGGTTCTCATTAGGAGGCTCCTGGCCTGTGAGCCAAATCAGGCCTGCCACCACTGCATTCTGGCCCTCGACTTGCTCCTAAAATATAAAGGAAACATAAGATTTTCAGGTGTATTTAGCCCTCAGCAGGAACTTTCAAACTGTTCCGCATTCTCTAATAATAATTGCGAACACCTAGTTGTTTATTTAGTACTTTTTGTAACAAGCATGGAAGTACAAGTACTTAGTGGAGCAAAGGCTTCAAGATTGATACAAAAACAACAAGTGCAATGCAGTACATAATCTTGATTTGAACACAAAAATATCAATAGGGCTGTCTACTCATCGGGTCAATTGCCAGTTGCTTAGCCGTTTCATGACCCTCCGTTCACAGTATCACTCGCGGCGCCCTAAACACTGCACTACTTTCTAATTAACTAGAATCTTAGTTCATCATAGCCCTGGTTCATCGGAGGAGGTGTGAATAACCAAATTTGACGTCTATGGTCACAACTGGTGGGGAGTGGGGCCCCCAAACCCGACACCCTTGCCACCACCCTTGTACCAAAGAAACCATTTTTAACAGCAGCCTCTGGTTTACCCACCATTTTTACCAGCAGCCTCATGGTACCCCATCACTTTTAAACACCCTTTTTTATCCACCGAATCCTGTACCCCACCCATAAAATTTTAATAACTAACATTTCCAAGATTATGCCATTGTGTTCCACATACAATCGCTGTTTATTCTTGAAAAGAATTTGTGAGGCAAGTGCACAAATTCAACTCCAACTTCCAAGGTCAGTGGGCTATGTGTGTGTTCCAGAATGAGTGCCATAGTAGTGAAGAAATTTAAAAATACAGTCTCTTAGTTTCATTTCACACTTTCACTGAGTTTCTTCAATTTAAAACTGTGACTTCTTCTTACTTTTAACCCACCCTTTTTTGTGAAACCATCTTTGGACCAGAAAGTTGCAAACCCACCCTTTTGTAGAGTCGCCACGCCATGTACACCAAAGTCCCACCAACACACACCTATCGATGGTGGACGAATTCGGCTACTCTACCTCTCAAGAAAAGCGCATTTCTAGTATTGGGACCGTGCACTAACTTTAGCCTACGGCTCAGACTGCATGCATATTTTGTACCGAAATCAGAAAATATGGAATAAAATGCTTGAAATGTGCACAGAAACTTTCTGTGAAATGATATTCTGAATTGAACCGTACGTTAAATTGTTCTAAACGTAGCGTTTTCCATTCAAAATTCTACCCGCCGCGCGCGCCGTCCGGTCACAATTTGACACCTATTTTGTAATTTTGTCTTGACCCGGAAGTCATGTCTACAAAATAGGCGTGGCTAAGGTCAATAATGTTGTCAATAATGCTAATACGTGCCCTGATTGGTTAATTATATAATTATATTAATTTATGTCCGTTGATGATATCCGATAACATTTGTCCAAGGCTTTTTAGGTACAGTATTTTAATGTTTTGTATCATGAAAGCGACACATTTTTTACGAAATTTACTCCTTTCTAGGAAATGTTTGATCGGCAAATTCACTTCTTTTCCCAACCACCGATTCAGAACCGATTACTCAATTATTCGGTCAGATTTATAAGTACCCCGATCGATCCAGTACATCATTGATGACCGTTATAATCACTTCATGTTATTCTCAGTAAAAGGGTTAATGAAAAATATTACTACTATACTGGTCCCGAAAACTGAGATCATCTCAGCTTGAGACGGGGCCCGGAAGCCAAGGCGATTTTTGCAAATTTTTCATTAAGCGTCACGGCGAAAGTTAAGTAAAAAGAGTCAAAAGTAATCATTTTGGGGTCAAAAAAGTAAGACAATTTTCAGTATTAGGCAAGTCTTCTAACCCACGCTTTTTATTTTTCTCACACGCTTTTACTAGGAAACACATTTTACTGGAAAATAGCAAAACCCCACCCTTTTACGATTGTCTGAGATTTCATTTCCCAGCCGCTTTCTAAGCGTGCGCTCCACACAGTGATCACTCCTGAACAAGCTACGATTCGAGGCTGTTTGGCACCCTTTATGAACATTTCTTTGGATTATTTCTAGCAAGCAAGTGAAACGAATAGGCATTCTAAAATGTGCACGTTATTTCTCCTAGTGGGTGGCTCCTGCATTGTTCAGATAAAAATAGTGCATTTTACGCAATTTAAACACTGCGACATAAGACAATCCCCACACAACAAAAAATGGCCACCCGATACTTCCCGTGACGCAGCATAGACATCCATATTGAAAGTAGTCAAGGTGAACTTGCAGAACCATGTAACGCAAAGTGTACATTACACAAATAAATTTATTTTGAAATATTCAAGTCTGCTTTTCAATTTTGGTTTCATATCAGATATTTTTCTGCTTATTAATGCACAAGGGCATATCGGGAAATGGTTTCTATTTTTTTCCTATTTTTTCTATTCTGCGCTGAATGCGGATCATATTTCTTAATAAGGTCCCATATCTATAAGTATAGTAAAATTATATGGTTTCTTTCTGGAATACAGAATACTATACGCTGGGGCCAATTTCTTGGGCATAACAAACACGCGCGTCAATCGTTGCGTGTACTGCGTCTACGTGCAACCGAATGGTGCTCCATTCTGGCGAGAAGCAGGGGGAACGTCTAACTGTCCAGAAAGTAATGAGCCCAGAGTATAAATAACTTTTATCATATGGGTGGACCTATGATATCAATCTTTGTAGCAGCAATGACTTTCAGTAGAATTTTTGTTGCTGTTAATCTGTCTTTTTTGCCATATTTGGCTTAAACTGGTGCCATTTTCCTTTTAATTTTGAGTCTTTACTTTTTAACATATTTTTCACCATACTACCACTAAGATGGTCGTTTACAAGTTTAACAGCTTGCCAATGTGGCCATATTTTCCCCATTTCTTGGAGAAAATTACCTCCTCTAAAATGTGTGTAGACTTTTGAACCACACTATTACGCTATATGTGTTTAAATAATACAGTACTGTGCTCCTCACTACATCTGATTTGACATGATACTAGAGTGAACAATTACCATAATTACAAAACCTGAAGTAAAATAACATGTCTAATACAGCCAAACCAAAACAAAAATGACCCATCTACTGGTAATGTGAATGCCTTTCTATTTCTCCAAAATTTCAGTTCTATGGATACTCTAAAATTAAATTCATATTTAATCATCAACAATACATGAACAAAAGTTTAAGTTGATAAACACTGCATCACTCAAAAATTGTGAAAGCCCCCTTTGGTAAACTTCTGATTCGTGTCTAAATGCCTAACTGGGTAACTGGACTTATTTTCCTCAAAAACTAGTTTGAGAGTTTGACGACTGATAAATTTCAAAATAAGATGCCACGGGAAAAACATTACAAGTTGAAAGTTTGATGGTAACTGATAACTATTAGGCTTTAGGAGTTAAGCGTTTTCAAAAATGGTCCCCTGTCCGCTTGCTTAAAAACCATATGTTGCCTATCCAAGAAATTCAAGTGCCACCTCCACCAAACCTTCCGAGAGAACAGAAACACACTAAGAAATGCCCAGTCTATAAAGAGCATCTGGAAATTCTTACTCTACATTGTATAAATAACTGCATCCCACTCAAAGACAAATATCTATACAAACTGGTACTACAATGATGTCCAAAGGAAATCCATTCAAAAAGAGTAGAGGATATTCCACATTCATGAACCCCTTCAAAATCATCCAAGCTAATGCTACTACATCTTAAAGGCTAGCCATACAAACACACCTATTTCTGCAAGTTCCAATATGTGGCTGTCTCTCTCAACTGTAGCCAACAATACTGTGCCAACCGATGCCCAACAGCAGGTTAAAATCAAGTCACATAGTCAGTTATAGTTGTCTTGGAATATGTGGGAAATGCCACAGGGAATACTCAGATATTTCTGGCTCTCATGTTATGACAGAAGTTTCTGGAAGACTGCATTTCAAATTTAAACGCACCTTTATGACCGCCTAGTATTGGGGGGAATCACTCTCAGTGCATGGGGCCTGGGACCCCTATGCCATTTGCTGGGTAAACCCTCTGTACCATTAAATTTATTTTAGAAATTGGCAATTTTGATATAATTATCTTCTTTCAATAAAAGAAAGCTGATTGAGTAGGTGTTCAGTAGCAAAGGCAGGCCCTTAGGCCTAAGCTAATACTGATAACACACCAGTTTGTTTTTCAATGAGGTGTGTGGCTGTGTGTGCAACAACAATGATGCTGCATGGGGTATAAGAGAAATCGGTTACAGTCTTAATTCAATTATACACATGTTTTGGTTTTTCCTTTTTATTTTGCTCTCTCCGTGACAATCAACATCATTGTAAGATGTTGGCAAAACCATAGAGTAATGGTGGTGAACTATCTACAACTTCCCCCTTCTAACTTCCTTGGATCAGTCACACTTTTTAAAGACCAATTGTATTCAATGTAATGTCCCAACTGGATTTAGCCAACATGTGTTCATTTCCCATATGCCAAGTTGTAGTGAACAAACATGAGTTGTAGTAACAGTTCACAGCATGTTGAAATGTAGGGAATTCTTGTGATGGTGAATGCTCATGGCATCGAGTATCAATGTCACCATAATATATCCGACATAATGACATGAGAGTGATGATGTGTGCATCATAAATAACTTCTATTCTGGTACTTCTGAAATGTATACACAGGACAGGAAGTACAGATACATTATACATGTTTTTCCCGAATATTATACACAGTAAGATTTCCACATATTGCCTTGTGGTACACTAACACACTTATACACAGTAGTCTATGGAAAAAATGCTAACTTAGGGCATTATTTCTTTCACACTTAAAACTCTCACAGAGGAAATACAACAGTATCACACCAAAGTACAAGCTAAAATCACCAAATAACGAAATTTTGAACATATGGTGACCAGAATTTTTTTTTAGTTACGAATCGCCAAACTCGCAGCATATCAGACCACCCAGCACAAGATGCTCTATAGTTGCTAAGGCTAGTAGTGGGCAAATTGATGTGAATGAGTGTGGAATAAATTGCCTCAAATTTACTGTTCACATGCCACTTAGTTTGAGAAAATATACCAATGGTGCGCCTGCAGGCAGAGTGCCCATCTCTCAGTCATTGGCGTTTGGGTCAGACTCCCTCATGTAATGTTGCTGTGGGGGTTCACCACTCCTCCCGCACAGCGAGTCTGTTTTGCATTCCCAGCATATACTGGTACCCATTTATACTCCTGGGTGGAGAGAGGCAAGCGAGGTAAAGTGCCTTGCCCAAGTGCACAACACATTGGCGACAGCGGGGCTCGAACCCACAACCTTATGCTTATGAGACGAGCGCTGATCCACTGCGCCACATGTGAAAATATACCAGTCTACCATGTCAATCATGAAATTCCATCACTTTCTTAATATACCTATAACCTATTGCATTTTCAGACATTTTGAAGCAGTTTTTTCAGATGCCATGCAAGAAAGTAGTCCATCCAAGATTTTTTATCTTTATGGCAGCCAGGTTAGTGGTAAACCTTGTGCTATACAAACCTCAAAATCAGCAAAATCGGCACTCACTCATGCAACTTGTTAGCAATTTTGGATCAGTTTTTGTCATGTCAGCTTAAGCTTCTTCTTGCATCATCATAATAAACAGGTCTGTCCCCCCTGACAAAGTACATTTTTCTGGAAAAGTTAGGCTCTTTAACCTGTTACAAAAATGTAAAATGTGCACTGCAATGTTACACATTTAATGAGCAAAAAAAAAATAATAACACAAAAGTTAACCTTCTCCCTGAAATGACATCATTTATTAAATTTGATGACGAATTAAAAATGACACTTTCATGTATTGGGATTTTACATAGAACACAGTGTAGAATGTTCCCGTATTCTACACTGTGTATGGAAATTGACAGTTTTGCTGATGTGAACTTTATAACATCATTCTGACATAATTCTAGGCATGTTGGTACTCATTTTGGTAGCAATGGAAAGCGATAAGGATAGCTATCTAGCTATCCATTGGCACCAAAATCAAGTGTCTGTGGTATTCCTGTGTTGTACTACTACTAGACATGTTGGTACTTCTCTCCGGGATTTTCTCCAATGTAAAATCCCAATACACAAAAGTGTCATTTTTAATTCGTCATCAAATTTAATAAATGACGTCATTTCAGGGAGCAGATTACCTGTTGTGTGATTTTTTTTGCACATTAAATGTGTAACATTGCAGTGTAGCTTTTACATTTTTGTAACAGCTTAACTTTTCCTGAACCAGAACATCAATGATGCTGTAGCCTATAATATGTTGCCATTCAAAGACAACAACAGGTTTTTGGCATCTATATTATATACCAGAGTATTATTTCACATCTGAAATGAACTTAAGCCAAAAATGTTGTTTTTATATGTACGATTTTTTACAAATGTGCCTTTAATCATTGCAATATTAAATGGTTACTTCATTGTCATACTTAATTTAACTAATAAATATGTGAACCCCACAAAAATATGCCACACTAATCTGAGCTTTAATTTCTTTCTTTTTTTTTAAATTCATTTTCACTTGAAATGGACTTCAAGTGATGTAGGCTTATCAATAGCCAATCATGGAGTAGGCCTATGTAAACTTAGGACTTAACAATGTATTTTTAGCTTACATTACCCAGAACCACAAAATAGCCAAATTTAATGGCACTAACTTTTTATGGAAAACCTGTTTATATGCCTCTTCAACTTCCAAGGAACCGCAAATATTTTGCCCTGTATATGAAGTCATGCAGTTATTATCCACAAACTATTTAATGGATTTTTGCTCCATGTGTGCCTGCATTTTGTGAGTTTGTCAATCTGTCTGTGAATCTTTTTACTCACACATTAATTTGAGAGTAACTTCTAACTAACTTTCTTCATCTCATTTTTTCCTAATCTCAGTCTTCACTTTGCCTGTAGTTTCACTTCATCAATAATAACAATTTGGTCAAATGCCTAAGGCTAAAATAATATTTTGTGTAATGAGCACCCATCATGATACTTACAAAACAATGTTGTAACTGTAGTCAACCAGAAGGCACTGTGATGTAATTAACAATTAACAAAACATCATAATTACACTGCAAACAAGTTTTAAAAAAAAGATTAGGTCGTTAGTAAAAAATAATTTTTCATATTTTGGAACTTTTCGCAAGGAAAAAAATGTTTGCAAAGCATATATGAAACCTGGAAAAGCGGTTATCACGTTTTTAAAATCCACAGTAAGAGAAAGCCGCCAACCAATACTTGCACGACGGCCCCTCTTTAGAATGATTTTTTGTGGAAATCCCATTCTTGCATCACGATGAATTAGTGAGGTGAAATGTCCAAAACTGGGCCTTGTGGGATGAACTCAATACACAAAAAAACCTCTGAGATAGCAGGGTGTTTGTAAGGCCACTTATGACTGATTGGAGTGAAGATTGGGCTGTTTCAAGTTAGCACAGTGCAAGGTTAAAGGGGGGCCACCAACAGTTGCTGCTTATTGCCATCATTAGGTTGCACTTCATAGTTAACACGGCTAATGATTTAAATACCAGAGCCTGGCCCATTCCAGGACATGTTCTTTTATGCCCTGTTTTGCAAGCAACATATTTTTTAGTTCAGTAAATTTTGTAATGTGAGAAGTGGATGAAGTCAGTGGAAAACTCTTATTTTGATTATGGAAAAGAAATTTCCATAAATAAAGTAAGCAAACAAATGAACGGCTAATAAGATAATACCTGATAGTGGAATATCATATAACCTACTTGATTTTTTCAAACAATGCATATGCTACAGAACCAGGAAAATAATAAACTGCACCATACTTTTGTTGATGTTAATAGCCGCTCTCAATAGAATCATTTTCCTTCCTCTAAAATTGTATTGATTCCACAAGTATTTAGATGTTGATTCCTATTAATTTAATCTTTGGTTTTTTTTTTTTTTTTTTTTTAATTTTTCTTTTTTTATAACATTTTTAAATTCGTAACCACTTCAAAGTGTACCATGCCAGGACAAAGTTGGGTTTTTAGTCGGGCTGGCTCTCCAGCTGGAAAGGACATTCACACAGTGGATCGACTACTTTGTTTGTCACATGTGTGTCGTCGTGTGTAAATGAAATAGGTAGTAGAATTATGTATGACCATTAACTATAGTGTGAAAAGACAATGACTATCAATTACTTTTAGCATTTGTCTTTTCATTATATTTAATTTGCCACCTTAAAAAAATTAAAAACAATTTAAAAACAAGGCTAAGGTGCCTGATCTATTTTTTGTGACAAATCCTATATACCAGAGTATTCAACATATTTGTTACTAAGGTTTCAACAACAAATATGTTGCATGTGATGTTTGTTGATGAAAAGGTATCTGACAAAAGTATTGTTTAGCTAATATCTCCCACAACTAGAGTACCTACCAGATGAACATGGTTGAAAAAAATCACCACTGCTATATAGTTGAAAGCATAAAAAGGTGAAATGAACCCAAGTATGGTCTAGGGAAAACAAATTGTAACATTACTATAGAGCTATGCCACTGAATTTCCAAATCAAAGGACATATTGGAATATTGCTAATTGAAGTTGAAAACTAACTGTCTAGTTGTCATCAGCTAGAATATGAATTTTACCTGCAAGTGGTTATCACCAGACTAGGCTGCAAATGCAAAATCCTCTCTAGGCCACATTGATAATGCATGTCTTTCAACTTTCATACAGCATGCAGCTACATTGTAGAACAGACCTACAATTCACCATAATCTTTCCTACCAACACATTCAATGCAACAACCAAAAGGCCAAACACAATGCCCCAAAACGCAACATCTGCTCAGAATTTTCAAAATCCACAACATACTTTTCAGATAAATGGTCATTAATTCCTTTGCATACGTGCGAGTTTCAAAAGAATTGGACAGACTGAGAGACTAGTTCATTGATATAATATTGGGTTTCTTACTCTAATCTTGCTCTTGATGACAATAAGCCTATATATGAAGGCTAAAAATGTACTCATTGTCAGGTGGGGACTATTAATTTTTGCCTGTTATTAAATTGGATGACCGTTTCCAGTTATAATTATTGCCCTGCTAAGGAAAATATTGGGCCAGTCTCCAATTGTGCAATATTTTGACCTAAGCTCAGGTGCTAATTATTTGTTATGATTCTCAAGCCGTCCATTATTAATATCAAATAATTTCCAAATCACTGATAATTTATTCTCGCTTGGGACATGTGGCAATTTGTGCATGGTATCTAATTTAATATGGCACTACAAACTTAACGGTAGTTACCCAATACGTGGATCCTGGGGTTTCCTACCGGAAATCATTTTTACCGAAATTCCTATCATCCCAAATGGCCCCAACGATGTTTTACGAGTAGATAAAATAAATAGCAAAGCACATATATATTCTATGGTGTTTTGTGTCATAACGTCATTTTTCTGTCATACTGTGCGAAAACCGTGTGCTCTGTACATAAATTTAACCAGTAACGAGTACTCTTGATTGCCTTTTATTTTGTTGCGCCACAAATGTGCGCTTAGTTTAAAGGAGGCGCACTAAATGGCGAGCGTGCATGGAGTGATGTCATATCTCTGCTCGTACATCGTTGGTGCATGTGGGATAGGAGTCAGTAAAAAAATGATTTCCGTAGAAACCCAGGCATCCTTGGGCGTTTTGAGAAATCCAAGATGTGTCGCCATAAATGAGGATTATCTATTTTAAACCCTATATTATCAAACTATAGACTTACTAGATACATTATAGGATCCATGAACAAGTGTATGGCAATTGTAACATTAAGTCATACTTCAAAATTCAAAATGGAAGCCAATTCCAATCATTTTAAAATATGCCCTATAACACAAATACATGACATAAAAATAAACATGAAGACTTGGTTATGTTGTTAGACACAATAACTGTATTTCTTGATACTTTTAAAGTTGTAACATCACGTCAAACAATATGGCAGCCAAAACGTTGAAACATTTCAAAAATTACCTTGACACAACCTTGTAACGTATTCCATGACTTCCAATCGAAATCAATGTATCTTACGACATTAGAAATGTACCGTTGATCCTAACAATGTACAACATATATTTAATTCGTTTTAAAGGTGGTTGTTCCGATTTATGTGTATTGTGGTCTCTACTTGATACGAGAGACTGCACTTGCATATACCCCCATCAAGTACCGTGGGAACAACTGCGGTTTTGATGGTAGACGAAAGAATGCATGTTGCAAAGCCCTATTCAATACTGTGCTAATAACGTGGTTAACCATCTAAACAAATAAAATAGAACTAAATATCTTAAGAAGAAAAAAAAAAACATAACCAAAAAAAAAAAAAAAAAAATAAAATAAAAAAATAAAATTGGCGTTATTTGGTTTATATATTTGGAATAAATGGATTCGAGGCTCAAATTTAGGACGACAATGAGAAAAATACGGCCTCTTCATCTGATATCAAAACGTACTACTTACGGGTAAATCGGGGGGGGGGGGTACCAAAGCGATCTGGAACACGAAACTTTTAAATGTGAATAAATAGAAATAATAATATAATATGGCGCAATGGTCAAACTACCATGGGAATTACATTTTTCTCACAATATAGTGCATTCATTCCATAATTTGACCAAGTTTTTATTATCGGGATTACCTGTATTCACTTCGATATGATCATAGGTACATTCGAACTTTAATGACACAATATGTTATACTTGAAGGCTTAATATTTAGATTTTGTGTCAAGTTATTTTTTGAATATATTAACGCCGCTTTGGCTGCCATATTGATTGGGGTCATGGTTACAACTTAAAAGTATTTGAAGTATTTTGAATTTGAGTATGACTCAATTTACAAGTGCCATGAACTTGTTCATTGGGTACTATATGTTATATTTATTAACTCCATAGTGTGAGTAATTACTAGCGGTGGAATAGATAATATCATTTATGGCGATAGCAATCTGGATTTCTCAAAACGCCAAGGGATGTCAGGTGGCACCCGGCAGATTCTAATTCTACACCCCCTTATCTATCACGTTCAGCAAAAAAAATGTATTACTCAACTTTCGGTCAGGCCATAACTTGGACCATATCTCTCCGATATTGTGGTTGACAACATAGATATCGACCACTTTTCTATAGGCCAATTGGTATACGTTATGCTTCCCTATCCAAACTGAGGGCTGATTAAAGGCTGACTCGAGATTTCCCAAGGAGTGCCGTCCTCAATTTCAAAAAAATTGTGTTTTTTGCCATTACATAATGCTGGTCCTTATTACCTAATCACTGTTGAATAGCTAAGCTCAAATTAGACTACTTGTAGTCCAATTGTTTTTTTTTTTTTAATTACTTTTTTCCAATTGTGTGTTGTGTGGTTTTTTTTAAAAAACTTTTTCCCCAGTAGGCTTTTTCCCCAGTAAGCTATCGCAAAGAAAATGATAAACGAGTGCAATCAATGATGCATTAACCCATCAATTGGGATGGTTAGGGAATGCATAGTGTATTAAGTTTGGAGTTGACCTCCTTTGCCTTGAGTGACCCCTGATGACAATAACATGACCTAACATCAACAATCAGCCCACGCTCACCACGTTTCATTTGGATACCACCAAAGGTTACCTCATTTTCTCCTTTGCCTTGATTGACTCCTGATGACCTTGTCATGACCCTGAAGGTTTTGTCAGCAATCAACCCCACGTCCCCAACAGTTTCACGTCCATTAACCAATGTTTACCCCATTTGACCTCCTGGACCTTGGAAATTCCATTGAGTGACCTTGCTTCAACTAACAATACAAACTCAGTCTGAGGAAGATCAAGGGGCACCCAAGTTGCAGAAACGTACGGCCCGCGACTCAAGGAAAATAGGCTTTGGGGGGGGGGGGGGGGGGGGGAAACCTCCTTTGACCTTAAATGGACCTCTAATACCTTGTCGTGACATTTGAAATTTTCGGAAGCAACAATTGACCTCACACTCCAGGTTTTTCGTGTCCATACACCAAAGTTTGACGTTTACCCCATTTGATCTTGATGCCCCATGAGGACCTTGTCTGAACTTTAGAATTTTGGTATCAACAATTGTTTGACCTACCACCAAGTTTGTCTGGAATACCCCAAGTTTACCCCTTTTGACCTCCTTGACCTTGATGACCACTGATCTTTTGTTGTGCTTTAAGATTTTTGGCGCATCAACATCAATCCACCCTGAAAGTTCAGTGCCATACACCAATGTTTGCCCCATTTCATTTTACATCTTTTGGCACCTTGAAACCCCTAATGACCTTGCCATGACCTTAAAATTTTTGGCTTGGTCAAACAATCGACCAACCCTCCAAATGCCATGTCATACACCAATGTTTACTCCATTTGACCTCATTTGATCTGGAATGACCCCTGATGACCTTTGATCCACTAACCAATACAACCTCTGGTCTTCGGACGGTCAAGGGGCACCCACCCACTACCAAGTTTCAGGAACATGCGACTCTCGTCTCTGAGAAACAACACTTTAACCTTCTTTGACCTTAAATGACCCCGAAAATGACCCGGTCGGGACCTTCAAAATTGTTGGTGTCAAAAATTGACCCCAGCCTCCAAATTTCATGTCAATACACTGAAACGTTTACCCCACTTGGTTTTCAATGACCACTGATGACTTGATCTCAACAACCAATACGAACCTCGGGTTTTGGGACGGTCAAGGGGCATCCACCCACCATGTGGCAGGAACATGCGAACCTCGGTCTCTGAGAAACCATCGTTTAACCTTCTTGACCTTGAAATGACCTAATGAACCTGCCGTGACCTTCAAAATTTCGGCATCAAAAATCGACACCACCCTACCAAGTTCATGTCCATACACCAAGTTTACCCCATTTGACCCCCCATTTGCTTTGATGACCTTGAATGACCTCGGATCCACTAACCAAATAACCTGGGTCTTCGGAGGGTCAATGAGCACTCACCTACCAAGTTTCTGGGAACGTGCAACCCTTGGTGTCCGAGAAACCAAGGTTTAACCTCTTTGACCTTGAAAAGACCCATTGACCTTGTCGTGACCTTCAAAATTGTCGCATCAAAAATGACCCCCTACACCAATGTTTACCCCAGTTGACCTCATCTGACCTGAATGCCCTGAGGACCTTTGACTCCATAACCAATACAACTCGGTCTTCGTTCGGTCAAAAGGGCCAAGAGACGGATTTCATCTTGCTTCTTCACAGTGGTGGCGATTTTTGTTTGGTCCTTTATTCATTTTGCACTGGAGTTTATCATTTCATTTTTTTTAATATAGCCGCCCTGTTCGAAGCAAGATGCTCTTTATCTTTCTATCGTTAGGTGCAAAAAGGGTTCTAGCGAGACGTTTTTGTGTCTATCACATTTAGCATTATTATTTATGTGCTGTGATACTCACACCTAGCTTACCGTGACCACGATCTTCTTAGCTTTAATTTGAGGGGTGTTGATGTTTGGTCGCAGATCCTTGGTCATTTTGAAAAATTGCCGAATTAAAAAGTGAATGGAAAGTAGCCCAGCAGGAATTAATTTATCGCGGACGTCGGCCATTTATTTTTGTACCACACTTGGGGTGACGAGCTGTCCCCAGAATGTAACTGCGGTATTGCATCAGCCTATAATGCAAGCGGCCTATGTGAAAGACAAAATGATAAAAGCGAAGGCCAGAGAAGGATAATGCTTGACGAATCGTGCTTAGGGGCACCCACACCCTTCCAAGTTTCAGGAACGTGCAACCATTGGTCTCCGAGAAAATAAGACGCGGATCAGAACAGGACAGACACACGGACAGCAGACAGCGACGGACAGACACCGGTATAAATAGATATGCCATTTATTGACTGGACTGCGTAAACTGGTGACAATCAAGAATCCATTAAAAACAAGCCGGTGAAAAGTATCGGGACGGGCGTAGTAGTGCTTCCCCAACATGGGAGATTTTTACTCGGGTTGTCTGAATAAATGGGCAAACCCAGCGCGTACCAGGTGTGCATTTGCATTAACAACGTCATGTCATACTTACATGCTTACTCGACCTTTGTTAGCTCCGCACAACATGGTGTGTGGTGGGGTGGAAAAATGGGATCA
>JAMKCH010033093.1:0-16349 GCA_023653785.1 Ophioderma brevispina
AACCATATGTGAATAAATGCCCAATCACAGAGGACCAACAATGTCACACCCGTCTACTACCACCAATCACAATGAATTTCTCATTTAGTTTTGGCCATTATCCAATTGATGGTTCGTTACAAATTTAGTACTGTCTAATGTAAAGTCTTTAAACTGTATCCTTCAGTAAAAAATAAGGAGCTACACTGTATTCCAGTGTGATCTTGTCAAAGGTGGCGATAGTTAGGGGTACAATCGTCCACTCCAAATGGTGGAAGCAGCATCATTGCTCACCTCTTGGTGGTAAGTCTACAACAATATTCCTTTGCACACAATCGGGTCTCTAAAGAATCTTATATAAGAAGGTTCACGTTGATAATGGCAGGTCCAATCGCTAGACTTGGTCAGAAAACCGTTAGATCACGTACTAGTAAGAGTTTAATACTCAATGTTTTTGATGACGTGTGGACCGCTTGACCACAATGCATGATGAGAAAATGACAACGTCAACGCCGACCTGACGGAGCTCCGTTCTCATGCATGCAATTCATATGTTCACGCAGTCAGTGCCGACTGGTCCCAATTTAGACTAATTTCCTCGTCCCTATAATTAATCATACTGATATGGCTAATGTAAAGTCCATGATCCTTTAACTAATCATAAAATTAAAAAAAAAAAAAAAACATAATTATGAATTTCAAAAATGGTAAAAATCATCAGTAGAAAGTGGAGTGAGTTATAGTCGCCGTCACAATTCCTTTTCTGAATAGGAGGCGTCTACTACCTCGCTAGGGTGCTGCGTGTATCACGCAGACTATGCATTTCCTTCACGCGTTTGCCATGGTTCTGTCTGGCAGTGAGCTGGCGTCGTCTTGAGGCATCGAAAAGGAAATTATGACGAGATTATATTGGCCGGGTCTAAAACAATCAACAACACTGATTTAGTAGTCCCACGACAGTTTGCGTGGCACGCGCCCTCTGTAAACAGTCAATGCCGTTTCAGATGTTTTGAATTGCGCGCCCTGATGTAGCATGCAGTCGGTGACAGCGCTCAATCGTGGCGATATCGCTAAATCAGGCGACCTTTGCCTAATTTGGTTCCAGGTGATTTTTTTGAAGTGGTTTTTTTTTTTTTTTAATTTTTCTATTTTTTTAAATGAAAATCTTGTCAAATAACACAAATTGACACCAAACAAAATTCTTTCGAATGGGTGCCGTTTTGTAGTTTAGGCAATTGTTAAGGTTGCTCAAAAATCGCATTTTTCGTCTTTTTGGTAAAAAATGTAAAAAAGGGGCCAATATTTGAGGATTATACTCAAAATTCACTTCAATTCTGGGTATGATTAATAGTTTAATTTTGTATTTTTCTAACTTGTTCTCGATAAAATAAACCAAGTTTTCATGAAGAGTGGACCAATCGTTTGTGAGTAACAATGGCTGTGAATTTGCGCACAGTATTGCCTATTTTGTGGATTACCGCACAATCATTGCGCATAGTCCCCGGTGAATTCAACCAGTACAAACCCTATGGTGATTTTATTACAGAAATACCAATTTTATATGGCCTTTTTGAAATGGCCCAAATTATCTAATTCTAATCAAAGGCATTGACGGAAATTTGGTATATTAGTTCATTATTAGATGCTTAAAGATATTTCCTGACAAAAAAATTTGCCCGCACGTTCTTCAAGCTTAGAGTTATTTGCATATTACTTACCCTATTAGGTTAAATAAAAAAATTAAGCAAACATTATGGCTTATAAATGGAGGGTTTTTGCTCCACAAGTATTTAAATAAAAACATAGAACATACTGACACCAAAAAGTAGGTTCTACTGTCTAAATTGACAAATACTACATGTTTCACTCCATAAGATATGGTTATTCCATTTTATATGGGGAAAATTACCATAATAACTCCCTGATAACTAAACATACAGCCGAAACACTCACTTATGAAGGAAAATTGCAGCAGTTTTGCTTTATGCAAGAAATTCCTATTTTTTGTATATAAACCATTAATATATGATAATAATAACAAAACTAACAGGCCTAATGATAGCCTGTAAATTCATATCAATAAATAAATAGGGTTCTTCCCTGTCATTGCACAACTTGCATGCAAAATATCACCTTGGGGATTCACGACGTTTATTTAGGTCATTAAATTTGTCCCATGCACTTGGAAAGCTGTGAGGATGCCAACAAGGAGTAGGCAAGGAGTTTGTACACTGGTATATAGAAAGAGTTTCAAATTGAATCAAATTTGTTTGGGTATTTGTTTAAATATGTTAACAATTGTCAGGTGGACATTAAAAAGGATGACCATGGAGGGTCATATATCAAAAACAGGACGGATGGATCGTAGCTAAGGCACCATGCAAAAAATAAAAGGTAGGTCAGGTCTTTAGAGTGTGTGTGTTAGGGGGGGGGGGGGGGGGGTGTTGTGGGGTGGGTGTGTGGGTGGGTGGGTGGGTTTGGTGTGCATGATGGCTTGTTATGTGTGATGGGGTTCCGGGGTAGGGTGCATGGTTTGTAAGCAGGAAAGGTGAAATAAGTGATTATGGAGTGTGTGCATTGGGTGTGCAGAGTCTTGGTGTGCCGGCTGGAAAGTTAGTATGAATGGGTGGCATTACAGAAGTATGGCATGGCATATGTGTAAATGAAAAAAAAAAAAAAATTACAATCATTATCAGCCGAGTCCTCAAACAGCAATTAGATTTTACTTAGTCTGATCAACAAGCTTAGCCAGGGAATAAGGACAAAGTACACATGGACATTTTCAATGGAGAAGTTTTAGAATATCACTATGTATCTAAGAAATATCGATTGAAAGAACATGTGAGATTTACACTAGCGCTAAAAATATTTTTTTAAGATGCGCAAAAAAACATTGGAAAACCCGGCCTTTGAAAAGAAATGAAATAACAAACACATCGCAACGGGACCGTTGAGTCTACCGCCTGCCATGCCCGACACGGCAATACCTGCACTTAACCTGTACTACGTGCGGGGATAGAGATAATACCAGGCCAGGTCTGTTAATGCCGTGTGCACATGAAAGGCAAGCAAATTAATCAATTTTGATATGATTTCAACCTTAGTTTTCATGTCAAGAAACTTTAAAACAAATTAATATACATTATGTATGCCTACGCGCGGTCAGACAATCGTGATAATTGAGAGTCTTTTCACTGAGAGCGGTTTTGGAAAAACTACGAAAACAGCCGCATCCCAGCTTTGCATAAACGCGGATTGACGTATCACTGTATTGAATCCATAGTTCACGGGGTAAACCCACGTGGTCACTCTCATTGGCATTCTGGCACTCTAGCGCGATTGTGTCGTGTTTTTTGTTGTTTTAGCTTCCTGCTGGAAAGCGTGGGACTATAGGAAACTATGGGGGAGTTTTTTGTGTTTATGGTAATTCGCACACTTTTCCGGGATATCGACGCTTGACTTGTCATCTTTATGCTCAATAGAAAAAAATTAGCGTACAACAGAGCGTTTCTAACGGTATATATCGACAGGCTTGTTGGGTTTAGGGAAAAAAGCAAGCCCAACACTAGAAAATCAGGGAAAGGTTAATAAAATTTAAACATTATTCTACTTTCCCGTTATGCTAGAAGCTGAAATTTTGTTGTTTTTTATATATTTTGTATTGATTTTTTATAGTCTGTAATTTTGCTAAATAATTGTTTTTTAATGCAAAAAGTTTGTTTTGTAGTTCTTCTTGGTTTATCCGGGGTGCGATTTGCGAAGAAACCTGCGAGTGGAGGACAAAAACGGGGACCATGCACAGCGAGCACGTAGGGTTTCGCGGTGGTAACTACGCTTGTGAGTGCCGACTTCAAACCATCCAAAAATGTTTTAATTTGGACTTTGGTATTGTTTTTCCGATATATATATTAGATTTCATCTTTTCCTGAGTTCTATCATGAAGTTTTTGGAACCAAATTGATATAGCCTCACTAATGAGATTTAAAGTTGTATTTCGTGATAGCCACTACTTGCATTAGCGCAATATGTGTTGAGTGACAGCGTGAGTGTGCAATGAACGGAAACCCCTACCTAAAGAGCTTCATACGGCGTTTTATATCGCCACATTTGCGAGGTTTGCTATTTTTACTCAAATTCAGTGATATCCAGAAGCCAAACGATTCTTTCACAACAAGTTATTGCCAATTTACGTCAATATCTAAAATCTCGCGGCAGGTCAAAAAATTCATTGGGGACTTTTCTACAACCAGTAGGTAAATAGTTTGCGATTTTGTTGAAAAGAAACTCACATTGTGAGGTGAAGGCACCATTGCCAGAAAATCATAAGTTTAACAAATTCAGGGAAATCCCCAGTTCCAATAATTGATAACTGCGCAACTACACCTTTAACAATTGGACGTTACTTGCGGTCAGTTACAATCACCCCAGCTATGAGGTGAGGTTCATAATAAGGCTCACTGGTGCAATCAACTGTGAAGTCAACTTACAAACAACGCTTGCTTAAAACTACTGAAAAACACTTTCTGACGCTAAATCATGCATGTGGTGATGTATATAATTACCCCCAACGGAGGTATCCAGTTTCTTTTTGGCATCAGTGACTATTACACATAGGGTTGTATATATTTCAGAACATTAATAAATTTATTTGTCTTTGAATCGTAAAGTTGCCTCAACTAATGCGAGATTTGTGATGTGAAATTCAGCAGTTCCGCTATAATAACAAAGTTCAAGGGTCACAATGTGTGGAAAAAGGCAAGCCCATCGATTTTTTTTGTATGACTTCCAGTCGCAGTGAGCGATGTCTTGCGCAACAAAACGAATATAGGAACCAAGATCAAGTGTACGCATACTCACACGCAGAAATCGATCCCTTACGGACTGGAAGTATAGACCTTTATAACTACCAGGTTGACCCCTGTTGACTCCCAAAACAGCGTCAAACTTTACAGTGTTTAAAAAAAAAACCACAGTAGAGTTAATGCTTTGGGACTAGGCTCTCCGAATAAACATTTGGAAGTACCCAAAAATTGGATGGAAAAATATTAACTTTGACAGATTTTTTAAGGCGCTCAAAACAAACAGATGGCAGTGATGTAAACATTTGAAAGATAATTCTAGCAAAAGTGAAGACCGGAGCCTGTAAAGAATAAGCTCTGATTAGAGGTATTTTGAAATGTCATCTCTTAAAATCTGAAGTCAAACTGAAACTTCCGTTGCAGGACCTGAGATTTACTGATCCCAGTGAATGACATATTGGTGAAAGAAATGCAATCTCAGGTAGGCTAGCAGGACTGGGAAATCCCAGTCACCATCTTGAAATTAAGGCTGTGACCGAACTGGTAATTACGTTCACGTTGGTACCGTTTCAAGTTTGCGGGCGGGTACACGGGTATCCCGGGCAGAATTCTAGCAGCCAAAGTTGATCTCATACATCATGCACCAATATTGTGTGCTTCTTGGCGACTATTTAAAATGAGAATTCAGAAGCATATTAAAAATGATCTAAGAAATCTTCTACAACGTAAAGAATATTATTCCAAGTTATACTGCATTACCTTAGTATTAATCCGCCATACAACAAGAATTATCAGTATATTGTTAAATCGTAATAAGCCTCCTTATGTATACCACATGACCGCGATGCCTTGTTTTAAAGAACCGAGTCGCCATTTATGTATGTTTCTATGACTTGTGATAGTGCAACCATTGTAGATTAAAACACCCCTAGAACGATGTCTTATTGTGTCTGGGTCCAGCAATGGCTCGTATGATTGAACTTGAACTGTGAAAAAGACCCTATGTCGTACTTCAACCGCAATAATTCCCGTTTAGTAATTTCTGTTCATGTGAGAGTGCGAAAGGTAGCGAGACGATTCGGGGAATCCCCATGGTGCGCATAGCAGTCAACCTGTGCGGTTGGTTGGTTGTGGATCCATTCTGACACACAGTTAGCCAAATTGCCACGCACAAACTTATCTTGATATAGTTACGGTGGGGCAACAGCACTGTGGGCGATTAGGTGGTAGGCGGGTAAGAAATGTCCTTAATTTTAGCCCATGTCAATGTCAGTGGTTTAACACATATTAAACACAAATATTGCATCCAAACTCCTAAATTTTTTGTGTTTCAAAGTAATATTGACTATTTATCCAGAAAACTGCTGAAGAACAACTCCACTGTAAGGGTTTATTTCTGATTTTTTAATTATGAATAACGGAACGAGGTCGTTATATATGCTTGTAGATCAATTTTGATTGCTTTGGCCCGTTGAGTTGCTGTATTATTTGAGGCTTGGCCACCATCGTCTGGCAAAGGTCACTCGCAACTGGCGTGTAGGTACACAGGATCAGACCAAGATTCAACTTCTTGCTACTTCCGGGTTTTGTTTGGTTCGCCACGGATCAATGATTGTACAATAAATATCTCCGAACACTAGTACTAGGCCCACGACCGTGAGGCATATATTATCACTATGCAGTAAAATTGGTTCGTGATCAATAATTTCTGCAAAATCCGTCATATTTATGGGATGTTGAAATCAATGTAAGACTGAAGAGCATTGTGAGTACTAGTCTAACTAGTATCACAATATACCTGTCCATTAATTTTTTTCTCACAACCGTGTATCCCGTGTGTAATTTCAGCCCGGTACTCGGACATCGCGGGCGGGTCCCGGGAATCCGGGATTCAGTCACACCTATTGAAATATAGTCCAAAAATGAGTGTAGGTCATTTGCATATAATGTTATGTCCACTATCGCCTCCATCCTTCCAAGGAAACAAAGGTTTAAAAAACATAACTTTTCTATAAGGCCCTGCACACTACTTGATTTTTAGTTTCTTGTTGGAGATTTTAAATTTGCGACGAGCGAGAATTCATTATTTTGTGTCAATTCAATTAATCGACTTTCTTTTAATAAAAACTATGTTTTTGAGTGGTTTCAAATAGGCAAAAAATGCAATACTTCCTCATACATGGTATTTCATATCCATTTTTTGACTGTGTACACACACACATATTAACCCTAACCGCGGACCGGGTCGTTTTGCCCGCCGACTGCCCAATGCAACTAAAGCAATCCTTTTTATTTTTAACGGCCAGATGCAACGAGAGCCAAGCTTTCGTTTCATTGCATCTCGACTGTTTTTTCCCCGGCACAAGGATTAGTAGCGTAAAGTCAATAACGGCCAGATGCAACGAACCCATCGCCCATTTTCCCGGAAGACGGTACCAATGCAACGAAAAACATCGTGTCCATTTTCCCGGAAGAACGCCCAGATGCAACGAAAAACATCGCGCTCATCTTACCGGAAGACGGCCCAGGTGCAACGAAAAACATCGCGTGAACATGCAATAAAAAACAGGGTCAATAAATAATAAATATAAATACATAACACACTGACTGCATGAAATTGTATCTTATAGTTCGCCAGTCGTGAGTGTCGCTATTACGCTACATCATAGTCGTGCGTTTCGCTATTATGCTACGTCATGCTTCCGGTTTACGTCATGAATCGTTTATGCATTAATTAACCCATAGCTTATCGGAAAATGGTGGCGCTATCACCACGAAATCGAAATTGTCTATGGGCATTTTACAGTGTCCACCCGCCTGATGAAAAACATTGCCGCCTGCTGCGGGCAAGACGGCCCAAATGCAGCGAAAGCATCGCATCATTTCCAGTCAATTAAGGCCCAATGCAACGAAAAACATCGGTCATTTTCCGGAAAGACGTCCCAGGTGCCACCAAAAACATCGCGTCATTTCCGGGAAGACGGCCCAGGTGCAACGAAAAACACGCGTCATTTTCCGGTAAAACGGCCCAGATGCAATGATAGCCATGAGAGTCATTTGCGCGACCACAAATAGTTGTTGACGCCCAGATGCAACGAAAAGATTTTCCGACCAGTACCACTTTTTCGTTGCCTCTCATTTCCTCTCGGCCACGTTAGGGTTAAATAAAATGTCATCTAAAATAAAGCTAAATTATTTAGATTTGGTGATTTTGCCGTACTTTTACTTCCAGACTAAAAAAACGTATTTTGCTTCAAAACATCAAATTGATTGCTGATACCTGAGAAACTAATGATTCAATATTCTTGGAAGATTTTCCATGTTCGTTACCTTTTACTTGTAGATTGGCTATCTAAATCCTACCTTCTCAAAGTTCCCTTTTGTTTGAACTGCTCCCCGTAGTCATGATCTCAATATCTGCAATATCATTGCAGGTACATACCTTTTAACTAACTCTTTGGGGGGAACCCTGTGGGACTTCGGGTAGCAGTGCATCGGTGATACACATGCGACGTAAATTCAAGTTTATGTGCGTGGATGTCTCAAAGTAATGAAACTTTTGGTTTTTCAACTTCTCCTGCGGGGAGGTCGGCCGAGAATCAACCTGAATCAATGGGGTGTTTTACGGAAGACGTCGAAAATCAATGAGAATCAGTTTCAGGTAAAATAGTGTTTGACGTCCGCTAGTCAGTGAGAATCATTTGGCACCCCTGATATTTATCTTTACTCTCTGACGGGTTAGGGTTTAATCTTAGAAACTTCCAGCCCTCCAGGCATAGACTTGTCCATAATACTTTGCACTCCATGCAT
Source organism: Ophioderma brevispina (assembly GCA_023653785.1). Lineage (NCBI taxonomy): Eukaryota > Metazoa > Echinodermata > Ophiuroidea > Amphilepidida > Ophiodermatidae > Ophioderma > Ophioderma brevispina. The sequence continues at coordinate 8,589 of JAMKCH010033093.1, forward strand.
AAGATGTGTGTGTACCAATTCAACATCTTCAACCAACGAGTTCAGGATGCAAGTTTCCTAGTTTATTCCAATTGTGTATTTTCGATTTCATGCCTACGTCTTGGGGGGGGATCCCCGGGGCCCCCCCCCGTTTTTTCACTGGAAGCAGAATATGTTATCATAAGCGTGGGAATTAAATTCTGGATTTTACATGAATCAAATTTATGTTTCTATAAACCTATCGCAACAGCGGCCATGTTTGGTTTACAAAATGGACTGCAAATGTCACCGTGTGGAAGGCAACCCCCAGTGACATACCGACTGTGACATCTGCTGATCCTCTTTTGCAGTTTTCATGTTCGTTCATCACGCGCTGTTTGGAGCTTAGTGGTTGCGATTATTGTAGAGCTACAGAGCAGGGACAGCATTAAACAGGCATCCGCACCTCACTGTGCTAAGTCAATGCCATCACAGGTTAGCATTGCAAATTCTCTAGCTCAGAAGGTGCAAGTGCTCCAAAATAACCTGAGGCACCTAAGGCAATCTGCCTTAGGTGCCCCTACCATTGCCTTGGTGCCCTACAATGATTGCTCTTCTTAACATGTAATGCCTTGGTGCCCTTTTTTAAAATGGGCAAATTGCCTTGCCACCCTAATCTTATTTTGAGCCTGAAGTGCAACTTGTATCACGGAACTCAGTGAATTTTATCAGTACCTGATAATTTCAGTAATCGAGTGTTACGTAAAGACCATTTAGAAGATGTGTACTCTATTGTTCAAATTTCTGTTCTGAAAAAAAAAGCATTCCATTGTCAGTGCCTAGGGTATCACCCACTTCTCTGTGTCAACAAACCTCGGCGAATCTGAACTCTGTGCAGCAATAACAATACGATTTGCACACAGATGCGCAACATTCAAATGCAATTTTGACACTGTAATCCTGGATAGTAAACAAAAGCGACCATTGATCAAGTGAGACTGTAGCGTGTGTCGGTAAGCATTTTCATCATGTCACCAACAATTCGACATATTGCTACTGCATAGAGTTTATGACTGCGGCTCGTGACATTACAAAATATTTGTTACAGGGACTTTTGAGAGCACATACGGCCAAAAAAACAAGTTTGTCCTCAGAAGAATGTGAAAAATGCTATGCGAAATGCATTTTTTTGTTTTTTTTAGAAAAATGCCTAATGCGAAATGCGTGTTTTCTTTTTTTTTAATGCATTTTTGGCCCCTTTTTCAATTTTTCGGCCCCGTTGCGGCCAAATGTTCATTTTTTTTCTGAAATTTTTTAACAAAAAAATTTAAAGTGAGTAAAACCTAAAAAACAAAAATTATGCGGTCAAAAGGCAATTTTAAACCTCATGCGCGCGGTCTTCTGGACAACCTTGGTTTTTTTTCTTGGCCTAATTTGGTCCATGTTCCCATTCATAAATACCAGCTTCTGTAGAGTGTACTTGATCGGCCACTATCTAACTTAAGTTGTTTATTCTCACTGTATTTTCACCCCAGTATAATACAAAGGGCGACCATATTTTGCCTACAGAGCCCACCAGCCTTGGTAAATGCTATCATTAGTGTACACATTGAAATGTGTACTCATCCAGCTCTTATATACCGACCTCCACGATGTTGAGTTGTGCTCAGCGGACCAGCTAGCTAGCTAATACTAAAATAAAGTTGTGTCTCTGATGTTCTATTTCGCAGGCACCTGTCAAAGGAGGGGTCTGAACAGTGCAAGAATGGCCTATATAAGCAACAGCAGACAATGTATCAAGAAAGGGCCTTAGATGTAAGTAATCAGTTGCTCAAATTCTAGAAATTCATATTCATCTATGGTGATTATTTAAATTCATTGGAAAAAAGTGATTCTTGGTTTTGAATTTGATTTCAAACCAATTAGTCAAATTGCTTTCATATGAGTCATGATTGAAACTAAACTACAAGTTGACTCAATTAAAAAAATATATTTGTGTTTTTGTGTTTTTTAAGTTTTTGAGTTTTATTGATTTTTTAGTTTTTTTGTTTTTTTTAATTAGTTAAAATTAGGGGATGGATAGATCAAAAGGTTGTAATTGCAGTGTAAGCAGTTGTCTTTATAGGATATTGTTTGAAAAGAATTATCCCATTACTCAGATAAATGTTCAAATACATGTATTTTTTGGTCACTTTTGGTTACATCAGAGGCGGGGAGGGACAACGTCCGTTTTCTGCTAAAAACTGAGTATATGAGGCTAGTCATATCAAAGGGGAGTCTAACTTTCGGTCTGGGTTTAACAAGATTGTGGATGGCCTTTTTATTTCACTTTAAACAATAAATTGAAAGTGTAATGTAATAGAGGTCTTTCACCTTTGGATTAGCGGCCCTCTTGCCGGGAACAGTAAAGTCTATTTCAAATTTCTGGAGACCTCTAAATCTAATGAAATGACTGCATGTTGGATATTTCATGCATAAACGTATTGGCCCCACTTGAATAGCACAAGTACTTGGTCGGTTATTAAATTGATCTGAATGAGGAATACTACAAGAACTAACACCTTTTGTTATAGTTATGCATGATTGATGTGAAAGCCTCTATTAATGGTGAGAAAATTTGTGGATGGTATAACCATCGTGAGGCACTCAGCACATCATACACTTGGCACATTTATAAAAAAAAGGCTAATTCGTTAAGGACAACCTTTGTTTAACCCTGGTCAAAAGTTAGAACTCCAATATACCATTCTAAATTTCCATTCATACTTCACTGCAGTGAGAATGGATGAAAATCATCTCTCACTCAACACAGCAGCAACCACAGTTCAAATTGCATGCGATGCTGCTGTTTTGAGTCCAGAGATGGATTTCATCATTTACCCTGCCCGCATTAAGTGCAGTGCAGCGAAGTGAATTGACCTTAAACCTCATCAATATTTTTGGTTTATTACACCTCATGAATCTTCATGAACATAATCAATGCTCTTTCTTGGCTGATTCCTATTACGCGAACTATTTCCCTAGGGAATAGATTGAACTGTTTCCTACAACCTCGCCCCATAGTCACGTGAGGTGTAACACCAAATACTACATGGTTTTATCTCGGGAATAGGGCACAACTATTTTCCCTTGGTACTGTCTAATGGGCCTATCACGCCTCACCCTTTGGGTTCCGGGTGTAGTCCCGAGCCAGTACCTCGGGAAAATATGTGGCCCTATTTCCTCTAACCATGTAGTATTTATACTATTTCTGTACACTCAATAATGTCATTACTATTACTTGGCTTGTGGATTTGAAAATACCAATAATTTCATTCTGGTTTGTGAAATATTGTAATAGTTTGCTGATGATAGAGATTTCGAACATTTGTGTGTGTTATCAATCATCATGTCATAAACAAAATGAACTTGTACTCAGATTTTTGTCTTCTGCTCTTTGTCAAATTCGACCTACGACACATTGTTAGTTGAATTCCTACTCCTGATCTGAACAAGGCAAAGTAGACCTGGTAGTATGTTTGATTTTATTCTTTTGTATATTGTGAAATAAATAAATTGACAAAAATGGTTATTCCTAAATCAGCATTTCACCGCCTCTCTAGTAGTTCTAGAGCAAGCAGTAAAAATCTCTGAATACCTCAAGATGATAATTAAATCCCATATCAAGAAAGCTGTGCCAGCAAAAGTTCTGAGTTCTTGATGGTTTATTTCATCTCACAACCGCCAACGGGCATTGTAAAACTCATTTGGAAAATTAACTACCTGTATAACACCACTGAAAAGATTCTGGGGTACAACTTGTACTTTTTGGCATTTTTGCACTTTATTATTCAGTTCGTTTTTGGAAATCAGATGAGTGAGTTTGTCTAAAGACCAAATTATTTTTTATTTAATAGGAATAAATTTTCAAATAGGTTATCTAGTTTTAGATGGGTGGAGTAAATAACTTTATTGACAAAGGGGATATTTTGACGGTGCTCCAACATGGGAAATTTCTCATCATTTACGGTTACTCTAATCTGCAGATCAAGGGCCATGTGTGGGACAGATTCATAAGGTGCTGTGTGTCGGCACCCAAAATGAACGAGGATTCCGTGGAGCTCCACCATTGTTGAGACTGCCAGCTGAGGCGATGACACGGCCATGTTTTTTGCTCTGGTGATTGCATGATACAGAATTTAGTAAGTTTTTATTCACTGAGAGCATGTGAGTAGGTAACATACGGGTGGATCCCTGCTGCATTAGATACCATATAGCAAAATTCTCAAGCAACACGCCCATTTACCCAAGGCTAAATTGTGGTTGCTTTTCAGTGAAAATATTAGGTTGGGGCAGTCTTCAGGTTGTTTTGTCTAACTCGAGTGCCACTGAAAAACACCCAAAACAGTCCATTTGGGGCTAATTTTGCCAAATTCCTTCAAAACTGCCCAATATTACTCTCAAAGTTTAGGTGCTTTTGCAAATCGTGCAAGATTTAGCCCTCAGAAGACCTTTAAAGCATATAAAACCCAAATTCTCTGGGCGTCGTCACCCCCTGAACCCCACCAGTTTTCTGTCGGTTTCAGAGCTTCAATCTACCAATTTAATCCTATCTTTGTGTTTTGCAGTCTCGGCACACACCTGGCACCAAACTGCACTGAAAGGAAGTGTCCGTGTCAATCAAGGCTACTGCTACTCACCAGCAACTAGGCTAAGTGTCGGGTGGAACCGTGGAAGAGATGGTGGCACGGTGGGCCTACAAGAGTTAGTTAACAAATCACCATAATGTTTTCGACTTGCATTGGTTTTCCCGCATTAAAGGTATCCAACCAATTGGAAATGGTAAATCTGGTTATATTTGAAAAAGTCAGCTTTCACATTTCCACAGGCAGTGCGAAAGTGTGCAGATTTGCAAGACGTTCATTTTCCTCTTGCTCATGCTTCATGCTGGTGTTACGTATGCAATAGCAGGTTTAACATGTAGAACCACAATCCCACAGCCCTGCAAAATACTGTGTCTATGTGATGTCAACTGCTATTACTTGGCTGTGGGATTTGAGAAACCAGGAGTGTCACTTCTGTGTCATGAAAATATTGGTAATAGTTGCTGATAGAACTTGTTGTATGAACGTAGGAACATGGCCCCTGCCAATTTCAATGCTCTTCTATATAATGATGCCGATGTAATTTTGGTGGCTGAGCAACACAGCAGATATAGTAGCATAGTATTATTGTGCAGAATTAATGTCTTTGTAGGCAAATCTCTGAAGTTACCAGTTACAATCTTGTGCACTTTGTGCTACGACTTCGTATTTGGCTCTTTAAACAACTCCTGGCACATCACACAAGCTCACAGTGGAGGGGAAGGAGGACCACCTCCATGGGTATCGTTTGGGCAGCGAGGAAAAGTAAAACAGACTCTAATAGCATCAATAATGGACGGTACAGGTAAGGCAGATAAGGAGCGCAGTGTATCCATGTATTTCACTCTTTGAGTAAATTATAAATTATGATATATACATTTTTAGGATCTGATGTCTTTAAGGGCAGTGTGAACCTTGCGTTTCCGAGTATCTATCTTGGTTTGGTAACTTTGCAAAATATTTGATTATTGTATGTAAACGTATACTTTCTATAAAAAGGAAAGAAAGATTGGACGGTGACCCGATTGCATCAGATTAAAGTAAAAATTTCCGTATTTTTGAGAAAAATACTAAAAAAACACGATTTGCCCCAAATTTTCAGACAGCATACAAAAACAAGTTGAATTTCTTTATGTTAGTTTTTAGAACAAGACAAATTTGTCTAGGGACGGTTTGTTTTTCCTTTTTTAAAAATAGAGCTTACTTTGTCGAAATTAAGGAAAAATGTCAAAAAGTATGATTTTTACTTTTCTTTTCCAAATTTTGAGTATATATTGGAGAATATCTTTTGAGTGTTAGAAATCGAAAAATGAAAAATTTAGAAAACCGTCCCTAGAAAGACCGATTGCTATCATATGAAAGTTACGTACCTTTTACTTCGTTATTTTTGGAGTGATCGTGTCTGAAAATTTGCCAAATTTTTTTCGAAATTTGAACATTTGAGAAAATCCGTGTTTTAGTAAAAAGTGACTTCCACGCCATTTCAAGCTGTCTCTTTCGCAATAACTTTATCTTGAACTTCAAAATTGAGTATGTTGTGTCAGTGATGAAAACAACTCTTTATGCACTATTGAATCCAAACATAGTTTGCCTCTAACTCCAGAACTAGAAGAAATTGCAATTTCATCTGGTTAAATTATCGCTTTGTTTACATTTTCAAATATTAATTTTTCGTTTTTCCAGATCGGTCGCGCAAATTACATTAAAGCACGCGCACGCTTCGTTACGCAGTAAAATTCACCTCGCGACGCGATGGTGCGCCTGACGGCGTGAAAAGTGCTTAAATTCCCCGTTAGACAACTGTTTTTTTGTTACTTTAAATGGTCAAATAGCAAAAAATACAAAATTAAAAAAAATACAGCTCAGGATTGTCTTCATGGATAACCTTTTTTGGTAACTATAGAACAACAGTTTGGATGTTTTAAAATGTGCAAAATCAGAAATTCTGTAAAAACAAAAGCAACCAGGGTTGACACTGTCCTTAATATTAATGAGATAGTATTGTATTTTGATACTATTTAGAGGTGAAAAATCATGGACTCCACAGAGAACCCAAAAGACTGACCGAACAGACAATGATTTTGAAGAGTCACGCAAAGCCACAATAGAGGAGTGCTAAAGGCCAAAGGTCTGGCAATACTTTTGGCAGGAGCGGGGTAAATTGGATAAGGGGAAGTACACCCAGGGGCTCAGAGATCACTCCATGGATTCTAGCAAGAGTTGGAGCAACGGCACGAGAGATGAGGAATCTAGAAGGAATGACATGCCAACTACAGGGAGTTATTCTTATGGGGTTAGTGAATTGGTGGCATAAATGCTTCACAGCATGTTTAGTTTTGTGACCCCCAAAGGGAGATCACAACAAACGTACAGTTACCCCCAAACTCAATTTGCCCTATATAAAATGTTAAACTGCATTTTTGTCCAACAAAAATACCATAATGTTTTTGCCAAATTGCTAAAATCTGCTTCGATTCTAGCAAATATTACATGGAGCACATGGGCCTCAAAACTTCTAGTATTCAGATGTCTACTTTTTTTATGCCCCCTGGCTTGAAAAGCGAATGGGATTATGCGATCAGTCAAGGCGTCGGCGTCCAACACATCTGTAACCGATAACATGAGACCCATAAGGGTTATGTGATGTAACTTTTGTGGGTGGGATCGGCCTGCCATTCCCCTTCATCTGATTAGATAGGGGGCATGGCATATGCGAATTAGGTACCTAATTTGCATCATTAATGAGTTATTTGGGGTTTTACAAACTATCCGAAGATCCATAAGTCCGATTTTAATGAAACGTTGGTTGTGGGATAGGACTGCAATGCCCTTCATCTGAGTAGATTATGGCGTGGCATATGCTAAGTAGTTACCTAATTTGGCATATGATTTAATTTTGGGGTCTTTTTTACCCAAAAAGCTTGTTAACAAACTATCGAATATCCATAAGTCCGATTTTGATGAACTTGGTGGAGGGGTGGGGAATCATGTACTCTCATGCTGAATTAGTTTGTGTAAACCGCTCCGCCAGGGGGATTTAGCGGTCGAGAACCGCGACGTGTATTTTTATAAATTGACCTGCCCCAAAATCACATCAGGAAAAGAGGCCCTTTAGATGTGTGGTGTTGTCAGTTTACTTGCACAGAAATTATCACTAACCCTTGCATACTCATCTTCAAGA
>JAMKCH010033094.1:0-15763 GCA_023653785.1 Ophioderma brevispina
AGCATGTCCTACAGCTTTCTGGAAAGGGCCTGGCAATTTTATTTTGTGTGGCCATCAAATAATCCTATGCTATCACGCGTGCTAGATGTTTCTTTTTTGGATTTACCATGTAACTCCTGCAAGATATGTAATTATTTGCTCCAATAATCGCCAATTAATAGATATTATTATGGATAAGTTAAACCAAAATGTTTAAATTTTTTACCAGAAAATTGTTTCCCGCCCCTACAAAAATGGTGTAACCATAAATTTGCATGGAATGCCGACATCAGGTGCAAATCAACATGTTCATGTCAGCACCCCGCTCAGCACACATTGTGAAGTCGCTAGGGCAGGTCAAGAAATAAAAAGGTAGTGTCATCACATCTTTCAAAATTTTATTTTGGAAATATCAACGTGCAACGAGAGATTTCACATGTCAGGTGTAACTAAAAAAACGAAAGTGCTGATATTTTGGCTTGGTGTAAGGCTTACCATAAAAAATAATCACACCTGAAAGGATTAAGCTGAAAAATGTTTTTTTGGTACAGAAATTTTGAAATTTCTAATTTCGTATAGGAGCAAATACGAAATTCAGCCTATGTTTTATATTGAAATATAAGCAAATCAGAATCACCTTTTTCTCTCTTTTAAGGCATTTCTGTAGCCAAATACAAGGTAAGAAATCTATTGAGTGTCTAATCTATATGAAATTACTATTCTAACACAATATTTGTGTGCCTCAAAAATCTCTCGTTGCACCCTTAAGTGAATTTCATGAATGATATGAGTGAAGGGGAATTTTATTCTTGCATTGTATTGAGGAAAGTAAGTCACACCGTCATCATGCTACTATAACACGTCATGATGAATGTCGATTGTGATTGGCCAAAGTTACGTGTACTAGTCGTCGGGATGAATGATTGACAGATTTCGCTGTACATCACCATCGGATATTAGCAGGTCTCAAAGATCCAATAAAAATAAAAAATGGTGAAAATAATAATGAAATGCAACATAAAACAGGGATGGGGACAGATCCACTTGTTTTTATTGCATTACATGATCATAAGGAATTGTTGGAGACTTTTAATGCCCAAAACAGTGTCTAATAATATTTTGCGAGCCACGTTGAGGATTTCCCAAATGGATTGCAGCACATTCCGTCGGTTTACTTCCAATCTTGTTTAATAATCCCAACAAATCTAGCAGCCAAATCTACTAACTCCTTATTTCTCGAGTCTACCAGCTACTTTACCATGTCTCCTAATTTGTATTGATCTCCCCTTTTCGTTTAATGCCGAACAAGCATGTGTTGGATATTTCTCAGGACAAATGCACAACCACGCCGTCGGACGACAGCGCACCACAGCAATCGTATTCATCTTTTTTTCACGACGATTCGTACAATTTCTTCCAATATTACATGCAGCATTGGCTATAGTGTGGCGATATTTATCATTTTCCGGGTGTTAAATATACCCTGGTAATTTTGTAAAAATTAGCCTGAGAAATACTCCGCAAGATAGTACAAATATACAATTGCATGTAGAAATGGGGACTCAAAGTGGAGTGTACAGAGCAGTCAGACCTCTCCAAAATGGAGAGGCGCTTAATTGAGACATGATTTGCAAGTCGGCAATGGTCTGAGGGGGCGCTTATGAGGGGAGGGGCGCTAAATAGGTCGAATACGGTACAATATTTATTTTTTTTGGGTGGTTTTAGTGAAAATAAAATAAATCCAAGTCACATATGAAATGAATAGTTATTCAAATATATTACTGGGAAAAATATATTCAAATAATAAAGTAAAATTTGGTTTGTTAGATTTATACCAAAATAATTTTCTCCCAGTAGTATGTCTTTGTATTCAAAGTTCACAGTAATATAGCACTCTTTACAGCACTGTTTTAAACCTCCAGCATATATGCATGCAAACTTACGTAGAGATAATGTATTCGTGCATGTAGGAAATAATTTCTCGACTATAGTTTTGTTAATACACCTAACACACTGCCAAGCACGTATATACTAGTTGCATCACAAATTACCACTTTTTAACTACACTAATAAAAACATCTCACATCATAAAACCAAGCTGATATCCTGTGTGTGATTGCGAAGTATAATAGATGTAAATCCGCAATGAAACCTAGATCTCCATGGAAACTGTTGCTATTGGCAGCCACTTTAAGTTTGCTTTTGAGATGATCTTGAACAGTTTTGTAGAGGTGTCTGCTGAAAATGTGAAATCAATTTTGACAGTATGCATTTTCCCACCTCCATGCTAGAGTATTACAATGCGTCAAACTCCCAATTTTTCTTAAAGAGATACTAGGAGATTTCCGGAAAGTGTACCCCCGATTTTTCCATATAGAAGCACCAGTCATTTTTCCCTGCAGAAAGAGATTATGTACTAGGCCTGAAAAATCTTAATAAAAGGATTAGCACTTCTGATTTACATATGCTCCTTTTAGCAGAACCCTGACAATGATGTCTAGCTGAAAATTGCAGCCATTTTGGGCAAATCTGAGTTTTTTTTTTTGGGGGGGGGGTCAAATTAGAAATGAGATCCACTGTCACTTATTTTAACAATGCTCAGCAGTAGTGTTGGGGAGGGGGCAGGGTAATTACAGGTGTGAAATCTAAAACTTGTTTTTTTAGTCCCATAGAATAGTGTGTAAAATTAATATTGGTCAACTAAACGTGGACACTGGCCACATTTTGCCTACAAAATCTAATAAAATCGGTTAGCCCTAAGATTCATAGGGCAAATGAGAAAGAACGTCGCTCTCTCCAACACCAGAAATATTGACTACTTCCAGTCCAATTTTGGGTTCTGGGGACGAGGCTATAACGATCGGGCCATGGACCGTTATATAAAATAGCACATCACTATACTAACTGGATTTTCTTAACCACCTTATGTGAATTTTGTAATAATTGATTATCATCTATATTTAAAGCAAACAACAGTTTTGATATTAATTTTCCATGAAAACAGTAGGATTCAATATGATCAGCTAAAATGCCACTTTTGCAAGAACAGATGGAAGGCAAGGCCACCCAGCTGTATGTACCTGCATATTTGAGCCATTCATCCGAATTGATATTTTAAGTATATATATGCATGGTGCGGTGATTATAATTAAGCTAGTTATCACTAATGATTCAATCAGAACCATTGAAACTTGATTTTATGATTTACTTTGATATGATTGACAAAAAATGTCCTAAAAAATACTGTTAAAAATCATTCTTGTCTAGCAAGTAGCCTGTGGCACTCTATATCGATGTTTAAGTCATTCTTAAGGAATACGTTATTTTTTTTCAATGGAAGCCAGAGCCATGAAGTTAAATTCAGTAATGTATTTCCTTAATGGCATTTATTTTATTCATTAGATAATAAGTGGTCTTGGTTTCACAATTGAATTAATGTTAGAACAACTGTCTCCACTTGTGCTGGTAAACATAAACTTGGTTGATGAAGAAACATTAAATGGGAAGTCTAATTTAAGTACATGATCAGGCAGCGGTTCTGCAGAATGATTGTTTAATTATAATTAAATTATTTTAGTTTATGATTATTTATATCTGCAATTATCTAGTTCAGGTTAATGGGTTCAATAGAATCTTGTTGTGTTTTGTGGTAAAAATTGGCAAACAATTTTAGGGTAATTTGAGGGTGCGAAATTAAAGGTCCATGGCCCGATCGCTAATAGCCTCATCCCTAGAAGCCCCAGATTTTACCTGAAGTGGTCATTATTTTGGTCTCAGAAGAAAGCTACTATTTTTCTCATTTACCCTGTGAAATTTTAGAGTCGAAGGATGTTTGGTTTGGAAGTTACAAGCAAAAATGTGCCCCATTTTGGTCGACCAATATTAATTTCACAGAGTACTCTAAGGGGGCTTACAAAATCATGTTTTTAGCTCTCGCATCAAAACGGATTGAAATATCGGCACAAAACTTTACAGATGGGGTTTTGGAATGAAGGCAAATCTATTAAGATGAAAACTTCATATCCATAAATCAGGCCACCCCCCTTTAAAAAAAATGTTTGCCACACTCAATTGTCAGATTTTAATTTAAGGGTGTGAGGTTTATATGGGAGTCATAATTTGAAAGTGTTCCAGGACCTAAAACAATGTATAGTTTACCTCATCTAAAAATTATAGTTTAGTAGCTATGTCGCAAAATGTGTTCAAGGTCATATAAGAGGGAAAATCTTAGCGTAGTTTTATGCCTTTCAAAATGGTGCCAAATTCTTCATATTATTATCCCACAATGGATTTTTGCAGAGATAATAGCTCTTGCATATCCCTACTTATATCAGTTGTCAAAGTTGTGTCGCCACTACTTAGAATTGCTCTAAAAATAAAAAAGAACGATTTGCATGGGGTCAAACAGCTGTGGGGTTAATGTGTATCAATGATTCAGTTAATGTCAGTTGTGGTCATCATCATGACCGTCCTGGGTTACAGTGTGTCAATAATTCAGTTATTGTCAGTTGTGGTCATTATCATTGTCATTTTGGGTTACCGTGCATCAGTGATCAGTTAATGTCAGTTGTGGTCATCATCATGGTCATCTTGGGTTACCGTGATCAGTGATCATTAAGTGGTCATGTTGTGGTCCATGCTCACTAATGGTCCTCTTGGGTTACCGTGCATCTGATCAGTTAATGGTTTCTTCATCTATTGTGGTCAATCAGCATCTTTGTCCATCTTGGGTTATCCGTGCATCAGTGATCATTTAATGTCAGTTGTGGTCATTATCATTGTCAAATCTTTAGGGTTCCCGTGCATCAGTGATCAGTTAATTTCAGTTGTGGTCAATCATCTTGGTCATCTTGGGTTCCGTGCTCAGTGATACATTTAATGTCAGTTTTGGTCATCATCTTGGTCATCTTGGGTTACCGTGCATCAGTGATCATGTTAATGTCAGTTGTGGTCATTATCAATGGTCCATCTTGGTTTACCGGGCAGCATGATTCATTAATGTCAGTTGTTGGCATCATCTTGTCATTAAGGGTACCTGGTCAGCAGTGATCATTTATTTCTATTACCGTCTGCTGGCCCATATTGAAAATGCTGCATTCCTGATTGGTCAGTTTTACTGCCCATTAATTCTGCAATAATGGGTCGCGCATGCTTTTCTCATTAAATCACGCTGTTTGTTCGGTAATAGAATAGAAATAACGGGTTTGCAGTATTATTTATGGGCCCCCCCCCCTCATAATTATCCCGGCCGGAAAAAAATAATATGGACTCGCGCGCCTCGTCTCGTCCCATTATTTATTTTTTCGCCACCTTTGCCACATTATCCCATAAAGGAGACTGCAAATCACGTAAATAACTCCTCATATTTGAAATCTCCTTAGGTATTTTCCAATGTCGATAATAAAACAAATTTCATCATCCTTTGGTGCACAGATGACCCCCCACAACTAATATACACCAATTTCTATTCATCAGTCAGGCGATCCCTGGCGACGTCATACCAACTGACTTCACCGGCGATCCCATCATGCTCGTTCTCTTTCCCTTTGGGGCGCTAACCTTGACTGGTGAGATGTATCTGTTAGCTCCCGAGTCGAGTAAATTCAACAGGAGAGTTTGGCTGGCTGTTCCGCCAGGACTAGGGTGAAAACTCTAAGTTGTCTCTGAGTCCGTTTTTAGGATTTTTGGATTGCGATTTTGGCGGATTCTGGACAAGATTCGCTGCAACCGCAGGTTCCAGATTTGGTGCCAAAAAACAATTTTTTCGCGAACCCGGTAAAATTCCCCATATAATATTAAAACTGACTTGGAGTCAATTGCATTGGTTCAGTGGTGTACACACTCTTTATGTTGTTACTGTGCGGACGGCATAATACAGCTCTCCTTGTCGAGAGAGGCCGTCCCTGCTAACAATTTGCGCTTTTTATGCCAGTTTGAAATATACTACGAATACAACTGCCTCATTACTAGAAGGTTGTATTTATTTTTAAACGGTATTCATTCAATAGAATTTAATCAGTGTTCAGGGTCACAGTTTCTATCTCCAATTCTGTTGTGTGCCTGAGATTTTGTGTCCAGACAAGCTATCCGATTGAGTGTCCAGACATTTCTTAGAAGTTAATCTGTAATGAGTTAAATCGATCATTTCTTTGTAAGGCGTTCTTAGAATTAGTTACGTGATCCAGCTGGCCCATTGTGCCAGCGTCTCTATAGGTAGTCAAGATAATTACCCCAGGCCCGATCCTGAAGTAGGGTCGTTACCAGTAATTCCTCTTCCTTGTTTGGTATTGCCGCGTAATTCCTTTTTTGTCCTTCTCTTGAAGGACTGCCTTTGTTGTAAATTACTGGTCCTTCGAGAAGGACAATTAACTTAGCGTTACTTGAGTGTATCGTTCGTGCTTATCGTTTTCTATGACCAAGCACTGCTCTGTGGAGGGAGCCGATCAATTTTTTGAGTGGGATCCCACCCAACTTGCTGGCGCCATCGATCTTGTACCAGGAGTCCCCCTGCCTGTCTTACGTGTGGGACTAGCGGGGATTCACTGGACATGATACGACAGCGAACGGAGAGTTCTCTCGTTGGAATTCCAATAAGCAAGTCGGCACGGCGCGATGCTACGTCGGAGAAGGCGGCAGCTTGTGGTGCTCCCTCGAGCGCGGCCAGGGGCTCGAGCTCCCAGTGGTGGCCGACAACCAACACCACCGCGGCAGATTCGGCTGCAGCGATCTCTGGGGATCGCCCTCCGGGCTGGAACCCACCTGGGCGCACACTTGGAGCGCCTCAGTCCCAGCCGTAGGGGATAGAGGTGGCTTCATGCCGGGCTACGCCTCGCCCTTTGGGGTTTGAAGCTCACCGGGATGAGGCTGCTGCTTCCCTTCGCTTCCCTTTCGGGGAGGCGCTGCCTCAGGAGCCGCCTAGGCCTCTCGGGACCGGGGTAGCATTCGGGCCTCGGCTGAGCCTCCCCTTCGAGGTGGGAGGTTCGCCAGGCTGCGGTTGGCGCTCTCCCTCCGGGGATGATGCCGCCTCCGTGTGCAGGCAACTGCATCTGGCGATGCTGCAGGCGGTGCTCGCTGCTGGCCTCGGGGACTGGCTTGGCGATTGAGCACTGGTCCGGCGGTGAGTCATCCGACGACTATCTCCGGGGGCCGCGGTGCACAACCCTGTCTGGGTCGGGCTTTCCCCGCAGCGGTGTGGTAACTTGCTGTGCCTCTGCTGAGGGATGGGCTCTGGGTCCGGCACAGGGCGGACCCAGGGGGGGCAGGCATGTCCCTGTTGTATGGCGCGTATCGGGGTCCAATAATAGGGCAGGCAGCCTGATGCGTACGGGCAGCAGCCAGCTCAAGGGGTGGATCGGGGTGCGGGCCTGGCTACGGGGTTCGGCCAACCGCCTCCACCAGGCTTCGGGTACCCGCTAACCCGGGGTACGCTTGGGGTGTTGCACCTCAAGAGTATCCCCCCGCATTGCCTTTCGGCATGGTCGGCCCCAGGGGCTTTCATGGGGAGATGGTATGAAGGAGGGACGGCCAGGGTACCCCCGGGCTTGGTTCCCGCGACTCCCGCGGTGACGCAGGCTCAGTAGCCTGTGCCGCAGGCGCTGCGTCGCCACAGCCAGCATCCGGTCCCCCTCCAGTGCCCCCCTCCCGTAGTGCCTGCTCCTTTAGCGGGCACTTCAGGTACAGAGGACTCAAATGCTTCGTCTGCCTCTGACGACGATGGCTCCGAGGAGTCGGGTTCGGGGGCGGAGGGGCGGCCAAGAAACCCGTCCCCATGGAAGAGCTGGTGAAGCAGGTCTCTGCGTCACTGTCGGATCCAAAGGCGGAGGCGTTTGCTGAGGCTCCGTCACTCGCAGGTGCTAACAAGAGCCTTCGGAGGCTTTGCTTTTCTTTTTTTTATGCGCCCTTCGATCTCTCGTTGCGCTGAGACAGAACAGTCTTGACCTGACAGTGACTCAATTCGTTTTGGTGCTGCGGCTGAGAATTTCTTGCTCAGGCGGCGTTGACTTGGTCTTTTCGCGAGCGGTGGACCAGATACCTTGTCGAACTGGATATAAGGCTTGGGCCAGGCGCGAGGAAGAGTTGATCGGGCCCCCAAGTTTTAGAGCGAATACGAGAAACCTTTGCCATGCCGGACCTCGAGAGGGAGGTCCGTGAGCGCCTCCCTTTGGGGGGGGGGGTGCGTCTAGCCTGTCTGCCTTCTCATGAGTTCTGGGAGAGGGTGAGAGATGGCCGAATCGACGGAGCGGCCTTGGTCGCCCTCATGACGATGCTCGGCTGTTAGCTTACTCTCCTGAAGCATTTGGGATGAAGCGGCTATAGGCCGGGGAGTCACCCGAGTTTCGCTCGGGTAGCTCTTGCTGCGGGCCTGGCGTCGCGGTCGTGGATTGTGGCCATGGCACTTGACTTCACGCACTTGGTGTGCCCGTGCAAAGAACGTCTGGGCGGATCATTCTAGCGCGCTCCTCTCCGCAGTGGCCGACAGCCTCGACAGGGTTTCCCTGTCGGGAGGGTCTTCCTTGTTCGGTTCGGAGTTAAAATCTGCTATTGAGCAGGTCGCAACTCTGATCACGAACGAACGAGAAGACCCTTGAAGCTGGGCTCGCCAAGGTACAGGGGAAGGGCCAAGGCGCCGCCCTCAAAGAAGAAGAAGAAGAAGCGTTCTTCTAAGAGAAGGCAGCCAAGCCCTCGTTGGCCACACCGACAACTGCCGCTGCTCCGCCAGTTCTAGGCGTCCTCTGGGACGTTGGGGGCAAGCGGGAAGGCACACGGAAGGGGAAGGTGGAGAGCCAGTCCTCCAAGCCGTTCTCGCAAAGGAGTCTGGCGTTTGCACGGGTGGCGGCCGCGTTCCAGGGCCTTTGCCTACGGGGAACTTCAGCCGGGGGGTTATCCCCGGGGGCGGCCAGCTTAATCAAGTATCAGCATCGCTGGCGAGAAGTCGTCGGCGATTTGCTGGGTGAGGAGAGGAGTGTAGTCTCCGACGGGTACCGTCTGGAGTTCACGACTCCTCCGCCGTCATTCTGTCAGGAAGGTCACGAGGCTCCCCGTAGATCCAGTGAAGAAACCGTACAGGTCCTGATACAAAGAGATAGAGGACCTTCGACGCAAGCATGCAATCGTTCCGATCCCCCTCGATTCTGAGGGGGCTTTGGTGAGATTCTTCCTAGCTCCAAAAAAAGACGGGCATGGACGGCCGATTCTCAATCTGAAGCCGCTCAAGGTCTTCATCAAACCGAAAAAATTCGGATGGAGACGTTGGCCACCGTTCTCGTTGCCCAATCAAACATTGTGGGCGACGTCTCATGGATCTCAAGGAGCCTACCTCCACATACCCAATCGAAACGGGAGAACCAAGTATGGTTACGCGTCCAGATAGAACAAGAAGCGTACCAGTTCCCGTGCCTCCCGTTCGGCCTGTTCCACGGCGCGGCGCGAGTCTTCACTCGTTGTGGTCAAGGCCGTGGACTCGGTTCTCAGAGGCAGGGGATCAACCTTTGTATCTACCTGGACGATTGGTTGAATCTACAGCCGACGAGGGACCTCGCTCTAGCCCACACCAAGTGGGTGGTGCAGGAGAGGTCACGAAGTTGGGGTTCATCGTTGGAACCTATCGAAATCCAACTTCGAAACGAGCCAGTTCCAGTTTTCTGTAGAGCGCAGCTGGATTTCTCAATGGCCGTGTTTTCCCAACGACAGGAGCGTGTAGCCAATGTATCATTCAATGCGTCACGCTCCTGTCTGGGGTCAGCCAGGCTCGTGCCGTGCCTTGGCTCTGGGGGTGTTGGTTCTCATGGCCAGCCTTGTGGACATTGTGCCTCCTACTGTCGGCATCGTATGCGCCCAATCCAGCTGCACTTCCTGGCGCACTATCGTCCGGCAACGGATAGCATAGACCACCTGGTCCCGATGACTCCATGGTGAGGGACGCTTCTATCCTGGAGCAATCTACTCCGGGGGTGGAGTTCCACTCCTTCTCAGCCCCCAGCCTGATTACTGACCACAGATGACGTCGGGTTAGGCTGGCGCGTCACATTTGGGACGAGGCAGTTTCGCGGCCGCTGGTCGTCCTCGGATCAGTCTCTTCACATCAATGCCCTGGACTGAAAGCGGTGATTCTATCTCTGCATCATTTCCAGACTTGGTGGCCGTTTGCAAGATCCTCATCAGATCCGACAACACCACGGTGGTGTCCGTACATCAACCGGCAGGGTGGAACAAGATCCCCCACTCCTGTGCCTCCCACGAGACTTCTGATTGAGTGGTTCATGAGAGGGGAGATCCACGTTTAACCAGCTGTCAAATTCCGGGCGTTCACAATGTCCTGCAAACTGTCCTATCCAGGGGCCGGGACCACTTCTCTAGAGTGGTCCCTGTCTCATCGGGTAGCGCAACAAATCTTCCGGGTTCTCGATCGCCCGTCGATAGATCTGTTTTTGCTGTCCGCTGGAAATGCCAAGCTTCCGATGTACTGCTCCCTGGGACGCGATCCCGGACGGGGCGTCTGATGCTCTCTCTCTGGTACTTGTCGGGGATGAAGGCTTACAGCCTTCCCCCTGATCCCACTCATCCCACGAGGTCATCATCTTGGTCATCTTGTGTTACCGTCATCAGTGATCAGTTAATGTCAGTTGTGGTCATCAATCCTGGGTCATCTTGGGTTACTGTGCATCAATGATCAGGTAATGTCAGTTGTGGTCATCATCATGGTCATCTTGGGTTACCGTGCATCGTGAAATCAGTTAATGTCAGTTTTTGGTCATCATCTTGGTCCATCTTTGGGTTACTGTTGTGCCTCAGTGATCAGTTAATGTCCGTTGTGGTCATCATCTTTGTCATCTTGGGTTACCGTGCGTCAGTGATCCGTTTAATGCAGTTGTGGTCATCAGCTTGGTCATCTTGGGTACCGTGTGTCCATAATACAGTTAATGTCAGGTTGTGGTATCATCATGGTCTCTTGGGTTACGTGGCATCAGTGATCAGTTAATGTCAGATGTGGTCAGCACTTGGTTATCTTGGTTACTGTGGCATCAGTGATACAGTTAATGTCAGTTGTGGTCATAATCTTGGTTTACAGTGGTGTCAATAATTCATTGTTGTCAGTTGGGGTCATCATCTTGGTCATCTTGGTTACTGTGCATCGTGATACATTTAATGTCAGTTGTGGTCATAATCTTGGTCATCTTGGGTTACCGTGCAATCAGTGATCAGTTAATGTCAGTTTTGGTCATCTCTTGGTCACTTTGGGTTCCTGTGCATCAGTGGTCAGTTAATGTCAGTTGTTGTCATCATCTTGGTCATCTTGGGTTACTGTGCTTCAGTGATCAGTTCATGTCATTGTGGTCATCATCTGGTCACTTGGGTTACTGGTGCATCAGTAATTCAGTTAATGTCAGTTGTTGTCATCATCTTGGTCATCTTGGTTCGTGCACAGTGATCATTTAATGTCAGTTGTGGTCATCACCTTGGTCATCTTGGGTTACTGTGCATCATTGCTCAGTTAATGTCAGTTGTGGTTATCATCTTGGTCATCTTGGTTACTGGTGCATCATTGCCTACAGTTAATGCCAGTTGTGGTCATCATCTTGGTCATCTTTGGTTACCGTGCACAGTGATCATTAATGTCTTGTGGTCCATCACCATGGTCATCTTGGGTTACTGTGGGCATCAGTGATACAGTTAATGTGTTTGTGGTCATCATGTTGTCATTTGGGTTACAGTGTGTCAATATTCATTTGTTGTCAGTTTGTGGTCATCATCTGGTCATCCTTTGGTTCCCGTCATCTAGATGATCAGTTCATGTCAGTGTGGTCATCATCTTGGTCTCTTGGGTTACTGTGCATCAGTGATCAGTTATTTTCAGTTGTGTCATCATCAAGGTCATCTTGGGTATACTGTGCATCAGTGATCAGTTTTTCAGTCCGGTTGTGGTCATCATCTTGGTCCATCTTGGGTTACTGTGCATCATTGATCAGTTTATGGTCAGTTGTGGTCATCATCTGGTCATCTTGGGTTACCGTGCATCAGTGATCAGTTAATAGTCAAGTTGTGGTCATCATCTTGGTCTTCTGGGTTACCGTGCCCATGATCAGTTATGTCAGTTGTGGTCATCATCATGGTCATCTTGGGTTTTATAACCGTGCATCAGTAATCAGTTAATGTCAGTTGTGGGCATCATCTTGGTCCGCTTGGGTTACTGATGGCATCATTGATCAGCTAATGTCGTTGTGGTCCATCACCATGGTCATCTTGGTTTACTGTCCATCAGGATCAGTTAATGTCATTGTGGTCATCACTTGGTCACTTAGGGTCTTTACTGTGCATCAGTGATACAGTTAATGTCAGTTGTGGTTATCATCTTGGTCATCTTGGGTTTCTGTGCATCAGTGAATTCAGTTAATGTAAGTTGTGGTCATCATCTTGGTCATCTTGGGTTTCTGTGCCATCATGAATCATTTATGTCAGTTGTGGTCATCACCTTGGTCATCTTGGGTTACCGTGCATCAGTGATCAGTTTATGTCAGTTGTGGGCATCATCTTGGTCATCTTGGGTTACTGTCCCATCATGATCAGTTCAATGATCAGTTGTGGTCCATCATCTTAGGTCTCCTTGGGTTACCTGTGCACAGTGATCAGTTATGTCGTTTGTGGTCATCATCATGGTCATCTTGGTTTACGTGGTGGTAATAATTCCGTTGTTGTCAGTTGTGGTCATCATCTTGGTCATCTTGAGTTTTACTGTTGGCAATTAAATGATTCAGTTATGTCAGTTGGTGGTCATCATCATGGCATTTGGTTTTACAGTGTGTCAATAATTCAGTTAATGTCAGTTGTGGGCATCAAGCCATTGGTCATTTGGGTTCATTGCCATCAATGACTCAGTCAAATTTGAATCAGAGAGCCCTTATGGCAGGATGATTCATGTTTTGTGTCAAACAGTGGTAAAATTTTGATTAAATATTTTTGAAGGCTGGAAGAGGCATTACTTAAACATCACACACGTCACTTCTTTCCCCTTTCCATAATTACACCCAACTCCCTTTTCCCTTTTTCTCCTCACTCTTTTACTTTCCTCTATCCCTTTCTCACATTTTCCCACTTTCATGGTAGCTTGGGTTGAGCTGATTTTCATGGTCAGAACCATCAGGGATTGGGGGCTGGCAAATGTGCCCTCTGTACCCTGCCTGCTAACCAGTCAAAATTTGCATATGGGCGAGGTCAAAGGTCACATTTCTAAGGTCAAAAGGTAATATGGCGGTCAAGTTGTAAGATGGGTGAAATATTAAAACCAAATAGCACATTTTTTGAAGAGCGCCACCAATTTTCAAATTTGATATTTTTGCACAGTTACGTTGGTAATGTCTAGGAAACTACATCTGCGAACGAGAATGCTACTAAAAAATGCGTATTTATCACAAATAGCGATTGTAATAGAATTGGCCGATCCCAGATTGGCGAACGGCGAGGCTGGAAATGCCTACGTTTATGTCCGTCCATGATATGAAATAGTGCCACCTCGAGAAAATAACTCTAACTTGACTTGCCTGAACTATTTAAAACAGCTAATGGATGAGCGTAGACACGTAATGGGTATTTCCCGGTAGTCACATTAAGGCCGTTTCCAGCAGCCGTGAATTATATCGGGGATCCCCGATAATAATTATTCTAGTACAAAATTCCTTCGTTCGTGAAAAATAGACATTTTCGAGCTTAACCATTCACAGGTATAGTTACTAGCCAGTACCAATGTAACCGTGTAAGAATCTCCAAATTTTGAAAAATTGGGGGCGCTCTTCAAAAAAAAACGTGCTAATCAGGGGGGCCGGCCAAGATAGCGTACGTTTTTGCGTCTGATAGGTTTAGCACGTTAATCACGAAAACTTGACAAATATTCTAAAGTCGAAAAGATGTGTAATATCAATATTTTTCACTCAAAATACGTGGAGTTGAAGAATCAATCCAGTGTAAGTTTTTGTTTTTGTATGAATAACGTTACCAAACGGGAGACATTTTGAGCGAGGCTCGCTTGACCTCTTGTTCAATCGCAGGGTCATCGATATTTATAGCTGCGGCCCGCGGCACCAGTACAGGTAGCCTATGCACGGGCCTATGGCACCACCGTAGAATGATCGTTGAATTGCATGTAGCCAATCCTCTCAGTTTCGATCTTAAAAAGATTCGATGATAGTTTGGCCAGCCACAATTTGCCACCGCCGACTAAAGAAGGCATTTAGAGGGGGGGGGGTGGGGCGGGGGTCGGGACGAGGCTCCATAACGGGAATTGCCCAATGGCCACTCGTCACCCTGATCTATTTATAAACGCGTACAGTGACCTCAAATTCCGGTCACTGTCAGGCTCGTCCAATGACTCGGTCGGCAGTTTGAGATATGAATGAAGAAAAAAAAAAACTTGGCCGTACACCGCCTGGTGCTAATATGCTTTAAAGTGCAGATTGAATTTCAACACTATTGATTCCAAGATCACTAGTCCTGAAAGTCCCTTCCCATATTCCCACGGAGAGGTAAAGGAGTGTTATACAGAATCCTGGCAATTGCTTAGCCTGTATCTGACAGAAACCCCTGAGAGAGATTTGTCCTTCAAATTAAAACCACTATGCACAATCAATCGTAGTCATAGCCAACGATAAAAGCAATGGAAAATTATTTTTTCTTCCAAGGGTTGTCAAGTTCAGGGGGGTAGGACGTGCCAAACCAACAGCAACAGCAAATTCAAAACGGCATCCAACTTCCGGGTGCTAGTCTTTTTCATAAGACTTACCGTAGGGGGGCGATTTAGCATATCGAACGGTACACCATGACGTGACTAAAGACTAGGCCTGGTCACGAATATTTAAATCTTAAAGACACTATGGAATTTAACACTATTTTGCAGCGAGGTTAATCCACTAACCTCGACGGATGTTAACATTAATAATTTTCCCATCAAATTATCAGATATTTGTAAGTCTTTGAACGAAGGTTTAAGAGAGTGATTTTGTAATGTCACGGAGACAGAGACTGATCATAGTAAATGCACGTAACAGTTCAACAAATTACCGTTAGGAAATCTCCAATGCTCAAATCGAGAAAGTCGGTCCTACACCCTGCGTCAAGTTTGTGTTTTGGATCTTCAACCTCTCAGGGATCTTTGTTCTTTACTCTCACAGTGGTTCTGGCATTCTGTTGTTATACTTTGGGATAAGTATGTATGGAGTCGAATAAAAGTTCAGATTTTGAGATGCACAATACCATATTGACAATTGGGCAGGAATCACATTCAACTGACATAATGAAGAATGATGACATTGGCCTGAGATCCAGTTTACACTGCTCAATTCATCATTAGTGTAGGACAATGCTACATTAAGTTTTCGAAAGTGTTGGGGAAGCAGTTGTTATGAGGCGCATGATAAGAGCGATTTCCAAGCATGTGTTACACTTAAACCAAACTCTTCAATTATTCCATGTAAGCCATATTTCAATTGCAGTTATGCTATCGGAGCCTTCAAGAGTTTGAAGCATGTAATCTTAAAGGAGTATTCTGTAATTGTCCCCGCCGAACGAGTCGGAACGGGGACTATGAAATGAGCAGCGTCCGTTCGTCCGTCCGTGATAAAATGTTAACCCATGTTGTATACGAGCTATCTGGAGATTCGTAAGGGCGACGATGGTGGAACTTGGTGGAAGGAGCGGGGTGATGAGTTCCGACCTGATTAGATTGTGGCCGTAAAATATGCTAATTAAGTATTCTAATTTGCATAATTACGAGAATTCCCTGCAAGACCTATTGCTA
>JAMKCH010033095.1:0-54263 GCA_023653785.1 Ophioderma brevispina
TGGGAAAGAGAAATTGAGGTGATATTTTATTCATTTTCAAGAAAATGTGCCAGTTTTATGCGCGGGAACAGACTGTTATATGATTTTAATCATTTATTATGAAATTACACTTGGTTTTCCCTTAGCCCCCAGATGGGGACTACAGAATTTGTTATATAGTTGGTTGTTTGGTCTACGTCCCATAGTCTACATTAGAAAGACCATAATACTATGATGAGCTGTTCATATGTGTCAAAACAACTGAATGGACAACTGACTGGATACAGTGCATGATAGGAGTCTTCCAAGGCTGCCCACTCTCCTGCATCCTGTTTTGGCTGTCTTCAATCTGTGCCTTGATCTCCTAGACCAGTCCAAACACCTCGGATACTGCATGAGTGGATCTGACATTATATTTTCTGCCAGGCATACGCAGGCGACCAGACCCTAGTAGTTAGGAGTCCAGAAGGATGCCAAGAACTTGTAAATACAGTGAACAACTTCCTCAAGTGGACCATGAAATCCAAACCAAGCAAATGCAAGTCTCATGCCATGAAGAGGTTTGTCCCCAACGCAGAAAAAGAGCGACAAGGACAAAACGCAATTATGTGGCATACGATCCCGTCCTAGAAATAGACGGAGCAGCAATATTGTCTTATATCCGTCCTCTATACGCCTGAAGGACAATAACATCAGAAGCACAAAGCTGACGGAAATACTTCAAACAACCAATTCAAGTCAACTGAGTGAGCCTATGAAGCTATGGGTATACAATAATGCTATTATACCCAAACTGACGTGGGAACTCATCATCTATTATTCCCAATTTCCTACGTCGAAAGTCTGGAAGCTACTTGCACCAAATACCTGGCAGGTATAAGCAGATGCACCACCACCAGCGCTCTGTAGAGGAGCAGGAAACACTATGGCCTGTAACAGAAAAGGCTAACCACAGCAGTCAAATGTAAGTAACTAAGTACCATCTACAAAAAGTACTCTAAAGATGGAAGTACACAGACACTCTACAGAAAACGCATGGAAAGTAAAGGGATCATAGGCGTAAATCCCGGGGGATGGGGGGGGGTATATCCCCAATATTTTGATGAGGGGGGATGGTCAATACGACCAATGTTGATGCCCGTTCATGTGTTTTTTGACCAAAAGTAACCTCATATTTTACCATCTTCTTCTTCTTCAGCCGTTTTCAATCCACTGCTGGATGAAGGCCTCAGCATGATGTCTCCAGTTCTCTCTCTCCCTTGCATATTTGTACCAATTAGTTTCTGGTGTCCATGTAGTAGTCAGTGTGCTCCATCTTCCATCTCCCCTTCTAGTGATATGGCCAGCCCTTTTACCATAATAGTTCTAAAAAATGGTAGATTTTTGCGCCGCTATGCTCCCGCATTTTGTTTCTAATTACATTACATTTAAGATTTTAGCTTCTAAATAAATGGCATTTTTTAGCGCGCTTCGCGCGCCATGTGCCTATACTAGACCTCTTTCGCAAACAGTCCCAATTCAATAAATTTTTATCAACCTCATCCCCCCCCCCCCAATGTTGAAAAGAAATTTAACGGGCCCACTGAAAGGATGGAATGTATACAAGATTAAACAGAAAGAACGGCATCCAATTCTAAATGAAATGCTTAAAAAAAAAGAAAAAGAGTTTTTCAGACGGATAAGAGCGGTGGTCTTGGTGTGGTACAAAAAGAAGCAAAGCTGATCGAAGACATGAGTCATCAACCATAATGAAATGCCTCACCGGCTCATAAAAGATGTAGGTTAGGAATACATGTTTGTCTACCGTTACGGATGATGTGTGAAACAAGGGCATTGGTTGAATTGGTGATCTGCCTGCAGGTCAACAACCTCCTGGAAGAAACTTTTGTATTTCTGGACGCCAGAGCTGCGGTCTTTCCACATCAACGCAATTCATGATCAACTTCTTTTTTTTTCTTTTTTTTTTACTCCTTTAGCAATCTATCAAGTTTATTTATTTTCATCAAAACACAAGAATATAGCACATTAATTTAAAATAACAGTGATTGAGGAGGTACAACGATAGGCAGAGCCTGAAAATGATGCACCCCTGTTGCAAAACACGTAAAGCAATGACATTTTTACGTTGCACAGACTTTACAATCCCCAAACGGACGGACGTTACATTTAGGCCTCAAATAATCCTATAACTGTATACTACATGGTAGCGAGTCCAACATAAATCATTAACATCATTATATATAGTTTACACTAAATACGATTTAATATAATGGGGATGTCATGCATAACTCAAGGTATGGTTTACCAAATACAATCTCTAAAATATAGTACACAATGGCAAGACTTGCTTCATTATCTTTTTTTAAGAATGCCGTAACCTTTTCTTAAAAACTGAAATTTTGGTGACATTTGAATGTCTCTTGGTATTTGGTTCCATAATCTAGGTCCATATGAAGACAATATTTTTGTTTTGGGTGGCAGCTGTAATTATTTCTTTACATCTTGTATTATAATTGTGTATCCTGGTGCTTTTATACATATCATCAAAAGCTGTAGGAAGCATAAATCACCCATATTTATACATAAACAGAGCAATTTCTCTTTTAACTTCCATCTTCCATACCTTGCCAATCTGTAGCTGTGGGCACGACCAATCTTGGACTCTGCCAATTATGTCATCATCGTCATTGTACACTGTTCCGCATCCTCAATGGTTGTAGCAATGATCCTATATAGGGAAGATTGGACACTTCGCCTATTTTACACGGTGAACGATGTAACGCTGCAAAGTCATCAAAATCACAGGATGGGGAATAGTGCCGACATGCGTCCAGTAGGTAAACTAAAGAAGACGACGGCGGCTGACGCTGCAGAAACTATACGAAAGATAACAAGGAGCCTATATTTTGAAGCAAGTCTTGCATTTAATTTGAAGACAGAGTGGAAAATGAAATGAAAAAAGATGTTTGCTATAACTAACATTTATAATAATATGTGGTGAAAAGCTAGATCCCTAATTTTGGGCAGTTTTCTACTTTTATTCATCTCGCCATAAGCGCCCTTATTGGGAATGAAGTGCAGCACATACATCACTATACATGTCATTGTACTTGTGACTCGGAACTTTTGAGTACCTCCATTCTGTACCTTAGGCGTTCACGCCTAATTACCTTAGGCGTTCACGCCTAATTACCTTAGGCGTTCACGCCTAAGGTTTTGAGTTCTAGCTGTTTCTTCTTCTTATGTTAGCTGGTATATGTTAGCTGGTATAGCCAGCTAACATATTGTGGTTGTAAATTTCTTCTTCTTTCTGGCAAACGCTCCTTTTCCGAGGAGGCACTCACATATGAAGTGGAACACAGGTGTAAGGCTGGCACTTTCGAACTCAGAGGAAATCAGTGACAGCTAGTGCACATGCAAAACTTAGTGGTCTTTGGGTGAGAGCCAAATTGACCATAAATAGGGTTTTTGTGGGTGACAATTTGCTATATTTTCTGACATGGGGTCTTTGAAGTGAGAAAAAAGGTGATTTCCCCCGGGGGTCACTCCTTCAATTCTACCAGGTGCTATCTAGTGCTAAACGCATTGGCCGCCTTTTCCTCAGCCAAATTTGGTCTAATACCACTGACCCATGCAACTAATTGGGTTTTAACAGTTTGGGATCAATGGTCATGTTCTGTATGTTCCGATTAAGGGCATTCTCTGGAAATTTTTTTGAATTCCTTCTTCTCATACAAATCAAAGACTATCATTGCAAGATTCGCTCTCAAGATCCACCAGTACAGGCTGCATACGGGGGGTGTTCACAGATTAGTCCAAATGTCTACATTACTCATTAAGGGGCATTCCTTGAAAATCTATTAATCCATTCTCTCGCAAATTAACGGCTATCATCACAAGATTCGTTCACAAGATCCCCTGGTATGAGTCTGCATTTGGGGTTGTTTCACAGATTAACAAATACCGACATTACCATTAAAGAGGGGCATTTCTTGAAAATCTTTGAATTCCTTCTTCTCTCCTCACAAATTAAAAGCTATCATCACGAGATTCGCATCCCAGGATCCCCTGGTAGGGAAATTTTTCATCATGTAAGGTGTTCACAACTTGGTCCCAAATGCCACACTACAATTAAAGGAGCATTCCTTGAAAATCTATGAAATTCCTTCTTCGTCCTTCTGCAATTAAAGGCTATCATCATAGATTTGCTCACATGATTCCCTGGTAGAGGGGCTTGATATGGGATGTTCACCAGATTTAGACCAAATGCCACAATTACAATTACGGGGTCATTCCTCGAAAATCTACTAATTATTTTTCTTCGCATGGGTTCCACAGATGTGGCCCAATGTTACAATTGCTGATTAAAGGGGTATTCTTGAATTCCTTCTATAAATTAAAGGTTATTATATTGATTGAAGTTTTCAAACAAGTTCAGCCAGATCCCCTGGGAGGGGTCACTATATGGGGGTTGTTCAATTTGAACCAGGTGTCAGGAATTACACACAGGGCACTTATGATCCAATTTCAGGGAAAGGTTCGTTTTGGTGTGGCAACCTGGAAGATTCGCCATTCTGGGGTCAGGGGCCATCCACGGGCAAATATAAAGAAATTTCTTTTGGTATGGAAAACACAACAGAAATCATAATTTTAAGATTAGAGGTCATCCAGAGGTCCCAATAATGGGCTGGGGTTAGTGGTCCATCCAGGGGATAAAATTATGAAACTTTTGAAAATCAATCCTTCCCGACACCATTTTGAGGTCAAGGTTGATCATTTTTTCAGATAATGGTCAAAGTCAGCCAGCTAACATTCGTGCTCGCTCGAGCACAATCTACGTTTCTTCTTCTATCTTTCTTTTTCAAAGCACTTTTTCAAACTGCTTCTTTCCTCACAATTGCTTCCACCCAATCGCAATTAGATTCGGTCACAAGAATCCCTTACCCAACCCTCACATAGGGTGTTCACGAAGTTTGACCTAGAGGGTCACGTAGGGTCATATTGGTCAATGTCGCGCTAACACCCTTTTTCCCCTTCTCCTCCCCAACTCGCATGTGCTATCGATGGTCGTCTGTCACAGTGATTGCCAGATGCATGCAATATGGGGTTGCAGATTTTGAATCCAATGTCATTTAGGGGTCAAAAAGGGGCAGTCTCTCTAACCCTCGTAAATATTTCAAAATGCTACTGGTATTACACGGTTGGCTGATCTTAACCAACTTCAATCAGAATAACCCTTGAACCAAGTGTCATACAAGGTGTTCACAATTGAGGGTCAAGTTCATGCAGGGTCATTACGGTATCGCTCTTCCATCCTTTTTTTTGGCTGTTTCTGCCACAAATCAATTCCTATAAGCACTAGACGTCTACACCGATTGGGGTCAAAGGTCTCACAGAGGTCATTACAGGTCAAGAAGTCCGCTCTAACCCTCCTTATTGCTGTTTCTTCTTCTTCTTCTGCCACAATCAATTGCTATCATCACGGTACTTGGTCAGAACACGCGCTGAACCCAGTGCCCATCTGAGGGTGGTTCACAGATTTGGGTCCAAGATCATGTTTGCCCAATGCCACACGCCTAAGGTTAGTGCTTCTTTGGAAGCACCAGTTGTACTGTCGATTTTGCCTTTCTTTTCTTTTCTTTTTTTTTTTTTTACAAAGCACTAGTTGGGTCCTACATTAGTTGGGTACCATGTGGTAGCTATGATCTACTCTTTCCCAATATATCAAGATTTATCTATAGATTGAAAGACAAACTATTAAATGAATTTATTTTTCCAGCATTTAAATTAAAACTTACTTAAGTTTTAATCATAATCTAGCTAGTGACCATACGAGATTTTAAGTGTTCTGGCATTTTTAAGTGTCAGTGGCCTAAAATCTAAAGTTTTAAGTGCCTTTTTTAGCCAATGAACCTTATTTTTGAAAATATTCCTTTATTTTAATAATCTTTGTGATGAAAAATATTATTGAAATTGAAAATATGACCGGTGTAAATTAGGCTTGAACGAGGTCTGAAATCTGAGACTTTATCAAAGATTTAATTTTGGGTGCAGCACTTACAAAACTGTGGACTTTTTTTAGTAAGAGGGACCTACCCCCCCACCCCACCGACTCCCCCCCCCCCCCCCCCCCCGGCCTCTTCCCAACTCCTTTTCAACATCATATCACCAAAGATTACTTTCTTGTTGTGAAAAAGTTTTTCCAAATTGTTACCTTTAATCAACAAATTCAGCAAAAAAGTGGACTTTTGCCCTTTTGTGAATGGTGGGGAAAGGGGATTAGTTTTTGCAATAGTTTCACAAACAACTTTTATTATCCAAATTGAATTCAATTTCCACTTAAAGACGCAAAGGGATTCATTACGATATTTCTTTGTTTTCTTTCAATATGAAAAAGAAAAGTGTAAACTTATTGGAATAGGGGAGTCCACTTTTCACGTCCCAAACCACCGGGGGCACCTCCTAAAAATAGGTGACGGGGATGTGCGGCACTATTGACCCCTTTTAAAACCTGCGTGTCACTTGAAAGACCTCATTTTTTAAATCTGTCACTGAAGACCCCCCACCTTTTATTAACCTTTCATGAAAGGACCCCCTTTGTTACCTCAGTTGATGACTCCCATTTTTAATCAAATGTTACTGAATGACCCCCTTATTTCTATTCATGAGCTCACAGAAAGCCCCTCTTATTCACTGATGGAACTTAAGCATATGGTGCCCTCACTGAAGACCCCCTTTTTCACAAAATGTGAGAGGCCTCGTGATTGACCCGCAGTTTTGCATCCTCTACCAAATGACCCCCCCCCTTTTTTTCCTAACGTTCTCAGCGAATGCCCCCTACTTTGAAAGTTCCAATAGCACATCCCCGTTACACTTTCATGTATGAGTGCCCCCCCCCCCCACCACCCCCGTTCCCAAACCACACGTGCAGCCATCATCTCATCGATTTTTCATTATAGATGTAGGGAGACCCACCTTTAGATTTCAAGGCAATGGTAGTTTGCGCCATTACATTTTATTTACCCTCTAACATGTATAACCAAATGGTGCATCCGACGGCGTTTGCCGGATTTACTCTTTTTTTGGGGGGAGTGGACCTCACCCTCTAAAATGGTCCTTTTTTTGGGACTCACATTCACGAAGAAGGGATTTTCTTGTCTAAATTTCTATAAATTTTTGAAACTTTTTATCACCAAAAATGGCAAAGTGGAACCACGTTTGTGGAATGGGGGGTTTTTGTCCAGTTGCATCCAAGGGCACGATTAAAGTGAATGAGAAAGTTGTGAGCTGAAAATTACAAGTCAAACTGACATTCAGATTGTGTGAGATAATAGCCAATATTGTGAAATTCACACTTACCATGCTTTAAATGATATACAGATTGTTTAGGTCTTCAAAATGCAAATCTGTTTGGAATCAATTCCAGTAAAAATTTTGTTTAATATTTGGTGTGAATCAAAATGGTCCATATATCTCAAAATGACCAAATGTCAGTAAGAACATATACTGACAGCTTTTCCATTCCCATACATTCATAATAATCATATTTATTTGATTAACTTGCAAAATCATAAACAGAAAATAAATATAGTACATTGAAATTGACAATAGCACCGCAAGTAATTCTGACTAAGAGAATGGGTTGCAAAACCCGATCACAAAGGGGCTCTCATATCCAAAGAGAAAAACAAAACAATGAAACAGATCAAAATTGGTTTTTCGGAACAAAGAATAGGGCAAGGCAATGTATGCACAGTGAAAAATTTAATCAATGATAAAACTGAAATGAGAAACAACAATTTACCTACGCCTGTCTATATCAAAATGGTTTTCCCAAATGAACAATTTACAAAAAAAACACCCATTATTTCAATAACATTAATTTATCAACTTGAACAGTGTTGATTTACAGCCTGCTTTAAAGTTATAGAGATTATTGACAACACGCAGATCAGATGGGATTTCATTCAGAGACGTTGGAGTGAAATAAACATAGATTGAAGAAAGAAGACGTCCTGGCAGATTGGTGCAAAAGCCCATTACTCCTGGCTATTTGCTATTTGAATCAAGATCAAAAAGAAGTCGGGGTCAATCATTAAACTCTTAAACCCAGAACCAGCCTTTGAATTTGAAAGCCTCTTCAAGTCTGACTAGATTCAAAACAAGAGTCTTGCTCAAGTAAGGGGCGAGCATCCGCTTTTGGTGATTGCTTAAAAAAAATAAAGTACTTGTAATGTCCGTTGCACTTTCTTCTAATCTAATCAGGATTCCTTGAATGAGGAGGTGCCCAAACACGAGCACAGTAAATAATAGGGCGCAAGATGAGGCTTTGTAGGGTTCATCATGCAATTAGAATGACCTATTTCTTGTGCATCTGATGATGAAGCCAGACAGTTTTGAAACGTTAACTTGAAAGGGAGTGAGTATATACAATACGGTCGTGCAGCCAGAACTCGAAGCACGACGGTCGTGCAGCCAGAACTCAAACGGTATATACACGACCTGTTGTAGAAATGGGCGCCTATCATAACATGTGTCGGTCATTTTCCGATAGAAGCGCATAATTTTTCGGCCATCATCGATCGTTCGATCACCACTTTTCGTTTAAAATGGCTCCATTTTTTGTCTGATTTTCGTGAAAACGGGAGCTCCAAACTTTGGGGCGACGGGTCAGAACGGCCCTCCGGTGGGGGGGGGGGTTTACCGCAGTGACAAAGTATAGGTTACATATGTTGACGCCTATATGGGCCACATTTTCACCCCTTACTATAACAAATTATGGGTCATTTTTCCCACTATACTATATTGATGGGGATCATTGTTCGGGGTCATTGCTACTATATAAATGGGTCCATTTTTCAATTTTTGGTTGCAATTTCTATGCAAATTTGGTCAATTTTTCGATTTTCGTAAATCACAATGAAATTGGTGTTTTTTACTGATTTCGCAAAGCCTTCTTTCTGTTTCTTGGTCTAAGAAACACAAGAAAACGTGGAAAAAGGGTATGTTTTTTTCTTAGAAATAACCCTGAATCTTTTCAAAAGCAGATAATAAATGGTATATTAAAGGGATTAGCACATAATGCGAGAGAACCGAAAAATGTGGAAATGCATGTTTTTAACTTATAATATCGGGATAAGTGTGTACAATTCAATATAACTGCTCTAATGTAGAAACAAACCACCAGATAGTGAAAAGAATGAAGTATTTCATGAAATTTTGGTCTACCGTCTCCCGAAATATAGA
The DNA here is from genome assembly GCA_023653785.1 of Ophioderma brevispina. Taxonomy (NCBI): domain Eukaryota; kingdom Metazoa; phylum Echinodermata; class Ophiuroidea; order Amphilepidida; family Ophiodermatidae; genus Ophioderma; species Ophioderma brevispina. Next base: position 9,226 of record JAMKCH010033095.1, read on the forward strand.
CATACAGCGAAGGCGTCCTCAAAGTCTGCACTAACAGCTGATTGTGGTTTACAAACACCAGTACATATCACAAAGATCAATAATATTTGTGTTTGAGTCAAACTGTATTGGGCCATGAATGCACAATTCACGCTGGAAATCTGTGAAATCACCGAGACAGCTTTTTTTGATCCTGAAGTCGGAATTTTGATACGCACGTATAGAATTACAGAATCAGATAAAAAAGTACGGCCTTTTCACTATAATACACGGATTTCAAGCCAACCCTTGCGGTTATGGTTCGCATATCCATGCCAGTACCAACATAATAAAATATAATGTTGATGATTTTTTCGTGTTTCGGATTACAAATCGCTGCTAATCCCTTTAATGACACATGCATTGCTTAGTGAAGGCCGATAAAATACATGTTTAGGTTATGTTTTAGCTTGTTTTTTAGTCTGTCAAAAATAGGCTATTGTTTAGGGTGCATGTTGAAAGTCCATGTTCATGTATCATATCCACTTTTGAATACAAAGCCCCGGGGGTTCTGGGGCCTCAAATATTTTGAGAGGTCCCTCCCCTTTAAATTACAGGTAATACTGTACGGCGGCTAGATTGAGAAAATCCAGGTTAGTTTTTTAAGCTCGACCCACCCCAAACATTTCGGAGCATCTCCAATTGCAAGCCCTCCCCCAAAAACAAGGCGTCAGTGGACCGGCCTTAGCCAAGAATGGCAAAAATAAATAAATTAATAGAAAAGTAAAAGGTAACATATGGGAAAATTATGACAAGATTTTCAGGGACCCTTAAACTCCCACTCCCTTCCTGCATAGGCGGACTGACATAGGGACTGATGTTGGAATTTTCCACATGGGCGCTTGGAATTGGGCCGGTCGAGCAAAAAGAGGAGGAAAAGAAAAACAGAAAGAAAGAAAAAAAGATGAATGTGAAAAGACAAAAGGATGTTGGTAAAAATCAATGTGAGCATCTGAAGCAATTTCAACTGTTTTTTCAGGAGAAGACAATAAAATCGGTGTGACCTCAATAGCGGTCGAAACCGCTCTGGAAAATGTCCTGATTTGAGGCAAAATACCTGACTGCCTTATAAAATCAGGAATTATTGTTGCGGAATGTCAAATACATCTATTGGTCTAATATGACGTGAAAGGGGGTTTGGGCAAGAAAAAAAAAACGGGGAAGTAAAAAGCGACGAATTTGAAGTTTTGGAAAAGGTGGTCTCTTTTTGAGTGTGGGAAATCCCACCGCATTTAAAGGCATCCCAAATCATTAAAGTCGACTCAGAGATTTGAAAATATTATTTTTTGTGTAGAAATAATTAAAATAGTCAACTTGAACTAAAGATACTCCCCTAAAATGCTCAATTCCAAAGTTAGAGATGAATCAGATTTTTCGTTTCATGCAGTCACCATTTATGTACATTGTAAACAGTGCTAGATACCGTGTATAACAAAATTTCCGGATCCGGAATTTTTAACAAGTTGTGATTTCTATATGAAGGACTTCGATTTGAGCTTAGTATTTCACACAGTGATTATTCCATAGGGGCAGCATTATGTTTATGCAAAAAAAAACACAATTTGTTTGAAAATGAGGGAGCCCTCATCGGGAAATAGCCGAGTCTGCCTTTAATTGAATTATTGTGTGCTACAAAAAGGTCTGTGTACGTGGACTCTCTTTAAGAAAGAGGAAGACACGGAAAGTAGAACCTTTACATTTATGGCATCATTGGAATTGAAATTCTCATTATGTAGAATGTGGGCCTGGTTGCCATCGATTTGAACTGCAGACGTGTAGCAGGGACTGGAGCTACTGGCAAGGGTCGTTTGCCATGTATTTGGGAAAGCCCATGAAAAATGACTCTGTCCAACAATTTCTAGTACTTGGGTGACCTGCCGACTAATGGGTGAAATGTGAGGCTTTGATTGGGCGCAGCGAGGTTTCAGGGGGCACTGGTGACGCTGCTAAACTTTAGGCCAGTTAAACAAGGTGTTATGCGGAATAAAGTTCACTTTATTCCATTTAGACGTCTGAATTCATTACCAGTGGACTAACTGCCTTTTAAATGGGCACCATCCGGTCGCAGACCCTATTAGGACAAAGAAACTGTCCACCCTGTACCATTCTGAAATTTTTTTTCTGGTAGGATGAGACTCCAGCTATATATCGTGTTGAAAACCACTTGAATTGAACTGCTATATGAAGTCGAATCTTCGTGCCCGAAAGATCGTTCTACACAAGGCAGAGGCGGACTGGGTAGTCAATACGGCCGTGGAAAATGGACTGACGGCCCATGAGGATATTATGAACACCATAGTTCCAATTATGTAATACAACCCCCCCCCCACAACACCCACACAAAAGAAAAAAAAATACAACCAACATGTTTTTATAACCTACAAAACAATTAGAAATTCTCGGTTCTCCGCTTTCGCGCACTCAATATTCAGGAATAATAAAACCCCATGGGCGGAGATGGGCCGGGCCGTCGCTAGACATTTGTCAGGGGGGGTTTGTCTGTAAACGAAAGAAATATATTGCCCCAGTAAGAGTCTTGGACCGTGGTGAGCATATTAAAACAATGAAACTAAACGGCATGCGGTTTGGGCCTACTTAAGGGCCATTTAAAAAGTTTCCTAAAGTAGATGCCCTTAGAGACCATTTATTGTTGATCGTTCGAAAAAAAACAATCTGCACACACACAGTGCCTAACACAAGGGCACAACGGAAAGCCCTGAACGGTGGAGTCCAGGGGCCGTAGTTAGGCCCCTGGTCGGGTGCAGAGACAGAGCTGCAGGGGGGTCCAGGGGCAGAGCCCCCGGAAGCTCTTGGATTTGAGTAATTAAGACCTTCAAGATGGCACTTTTGAGTAGTAAATTGTAATTCAATGCAAAAAAAAAAAGATCTGAATTCTAACTTTGCTCACTGAAACGGCCAGTAATATGCCTAAGCTTGTACTGCCGAGGGGAAACTATACACATAGCGAGGCAAATGTTGTGGTGTAGGAGCGAGCCTCTTTTCCAGGTGTGTCCAGGGGGCAAAGCCCCCGGAAGCTCTTTGATTGAGCATCAGAACCTTAAGACTTGCCACTTTAAGGGGGAAATAGTCAATCAATTCAAAATAAAAGGACTGGTTTCTAACTTTGCTCATGAGACGGACGTATATAAGCTTGTACTACTGGAGGGGAGCTACACATAGCGAGCGCCAATTTCTTTAACGGATGGGGGTGCAGGAGCAGAGCCCCTCCCGGGTACCAGGGGCGGATGAGCCCCCGGAAGCTCTTGGGGATTTTAGCTATTAAGAAGGGTATTTTGAAGGGTAACGTATAGTAATAAATGAAAGGATGGGCACTTAACCCAACGACGGCCAGTAGACCTAAACGTTATGGTGCGGGGGATAGGGAACCAGATCCCTAACCAATTTTTTTTCTTGCCCCACTTCAGCTCCTCAAATGGACAACTTCCCCCAAAACTAGGCGGAATGGCCCAGGCTACCCTCCTGTTTTGCCCAATGCCACTGTCCGGATAATGGTTTCTTAAATGTATTTTACTCCATTTTGATCACAAGTACTGTTGGCAAATTAGCAATTCTGATTGAATGTGGGTAAACGTGAAACAAAACTAGTTGGCTTGAGGGGAATACCATTTTAAATATTCCCAATATTTGGATTTAGGATAAGGCCTGGAGTTCAATCCTATTGCTTCTGAGCCATTCTCTTTTTTGTTTATTTTTTCTGTCCCTCTTTTTTTAGATTCTTTTTTTTCTCTTCTCTCTCTCTCTTCCCTTCTTCTCTTTCTCTCTGTTCTTCTCTTTTTCTTTCTTCCGCTCTTTTTTTGAGGATCGCTGGGGGGGTTCCACCCCCCCACACCCCCCCATGGCGACGGGCCTGGCAGATGGGCCGCCTTCGAAACCACAACCTGAAATACCAAGGTTTTCATCAGAGTCCGACATTTGTTACAGCATAAAGTATGTTATCAGCCAATCAGAACAAAGATGCATTTAGCTTCATGAATATCTACATTTTAGCAATGCGAGGATTGGATGGGTAATAATGGGATCCAGTACTACCCACATACCAATGTTCATCAATTCAGACGTTGGGTTCTGGCAGAAGTTGACCTTCGTAGTTATTACCATACAGAATAAATATGGAATTTGAGCTCATACCTAAAATTTCGGAAGTTTGGTTCTGGTATAGGTTCCCCTCTATTAGGTTTGGGCCACAGAAAGATATCCAATTAGCATTAATATGCATTTAGCAACGCGAGATTGCTGGGCAATACTGGATCCACTACCATCCCACCCAATGGCCAAGTCTCATCAATTCGCGGCCATTGGGTTCTGCAGATTGAACCTTTGTCGTTATTAAGCCATTATAACAATATTCAAATGATCTCATTCTATGAAAATTTAGGCACCATAAGATTGCATGGAATAACACTTGTGTCCGGTTTTACTGAATTCGGAAGTTGGGTTCTGGCAGAGGTTCACCTTTTTAGTTGATCTTATTAATAGCACAAGGCCACTATTAGTTTTATTCTCATTTTGAGTCAATCGCTTCCAGACGTTTGATGTTAGAATCAAAAGTTTTGTTCAAAATTGTCCATATTCTAAATTAAATGATTTCATCCAATTTTGCCTTTAAGAGTTTTTTCGTGCTTCGGGTGCGCATTTTTTCTAAAAGAACTTGTTGGACATAGTCCTTTTTCAATGGCTTTAACAATCCAATAGGCAAACGACCTTGCCATTGCTCACATTCCCTGCACACCTCTGCAGTTCACATCGATGGAAACCAGGCCCACATATAGCATTGAGAATTCAATTCCATGATGCCAGTAAATGTAAGGTTATACATTTTCCGTGTTCTTCGCTGTTCCTTAAAGAGAGTAACACGTACACAAACTTTTTTGTAGCACACAATAATTCAATTAAAGGCAGACTCGGAGATTTTCCGAGCGGGGCCTCAATTTTCAAACATTGTGGGTTTTTTTTGCCATATACATAATGCTTGCCCTATGCTATCACTGTGTGAAATAACTAATCTCAAATCGAGTCTTCATATAGAAAATCACAACTTTGTTTTAAAAATTCCGGATCCGGAAATTTTGTTATATACACGATACACGGTATCCTATGCAACTGTTTACAATTAACATAATGTTGTACTGCATGAAAACGAAAACAATCTGATTCATCCTAACTTTGGAATTGAGCGTTATAGGGGAGTATCTTAGTTCAAGTTAGGCTATTTGGGGTTACGATTACTACACAAAAAAATATATATTTCAAATATCTGAGTCAGACTTTAATGATTTTGGATGCTTTAAAATTTGGCGGGATTTCCAGAACTTCAGAGACCACACTTTTCCAAAACTTAAAATTCTTCGCTTTTATTCGTGTTTTCTGCCCACCACCCTTTCACGCGTCATATATACCATAGACTAGTAGTTGACATTCCGCAACAATCAACATGATTTTAATAATGAATTCAGGTATTTGACCTTGAAACAGGACATTTGTCCAGAGCGTTTTTCGACCACTTTGAGGGTCACAAACCACTAGAAAAACCGATTGTATTTGTCTCTCCTGAAAAACAGTTGAAATTGCTTCATAGGCCTCATCATTTATTTTTACCACATCAATTTTTTTTCACAAAACATTAAAAAAATTTTTTTTCGTTCTTTCTCTCCTGTTTTTCTTTTCCTCTCTTTTTACTGACCGGCCCCAATTCCAAGCGCCCATGTGGAAAATTCCACTGCAGGTCTTGGCAGTCCCGCCTATGAAACAAGGAGGTTGCCACCTAATAATTAGGGCCGGCGAGAGTTGGTAGATGAAAATCGGGCAACCTGCTTTAGAAAAAAGCGCCACGAAGCAACGAAAAAACTCTTAAGGCAAATTGGATGAAATCATTTAATTTAGAACTATGGCCCTTTTTGATACAAACTTTTGATTCTAACATCCAAATCGTCTGGAGCGATTTTTACTCAAATGGAGCAAACACATAATAGTGGCCTTGTTCATATTAATAAGCTCAACTAAAAAGTGAACCTTGCTATCAGACCCAATGTCCGATTCAGTAAAACTGGACCCCGTTTATTCCTGCAATCTGATGTTCCTAAATTTTCATATTAATGAGCTCATTTTGCATATTTGTTATAATTGGCTAATACTACAAAGGTCAACTTCGGCCAGACCCAATGGCGACTTTGATGAGACTTGGCATTGGGGTGGTAGTGGGATTCAAGGGGTAGTGGCATCCGTATTGCCCATAAAGCAATCTCGGCGTTGCTACATATGCATTAATGCTAATTGGATATCTATTCTGATTGGCCAATAACCTAATAGAGGTGAACCTCTACCAGAACCCAACTTCCGAATTTATTGTATGATCTAATTTCCATCTTTTATTCTGTATGGCTAATGACTACGAAGGTCAACTTCGGCCAGAACCCAATGTCTGATTTGATGACACTTGGTTGTGGTAGTACTGGACCCATGTATTACCCATCCAATCATCTCAGTGCAAATGTAGATATTAATGACTAATATATGCATATTTGTTCTGAATTGGCTGATAACAATAACTTTCTGCTGTAACCATGTCGGACTCTGCTGAAACTTGGTATCAGGTTGGTGTCGTGAAAAGGCGGCCCATCTCCCCCACAACCACCAACCCCTCCGCCCTGGGTTATATTCCATGAATATTGAGTGCGCGAAAGCGGAGAACCGGGAATTTCTAATTGTTTGTAGGTATCAAAAACTGTTTGTTTGGTATTTTTTTTTCTTTTGTGTGTTGGTGGGGTGGGGGGTTGTTTACGATAAATTAGTCACTATTGTGTTCATAATATCCTCATGGGCCGTATCAAGTCCATTTTCACACCGGATTGACTACCCAGTCCGCCTCTGGGCGTAGACCAACATACCATCTGCATAACAAATTCCGTGTCCCTTGAAAGGAATAAGACAAAACCCGGTGTAAAATGTTGATACAGTTTAACATAACATAACCGTCTGTTGCCCAAATAAAACTTGCAACCTTTTTTTAAAAATGAATAAATGTCACATCATCAATTTATCTTTCATAATAGCAGTGACCAAGGATATGTTGACTTCAAGCAAACCATTAACTAACAAGATATTACAATGGGCCCGGTATGTAGGGCCATTGTTTATAGCCAGGTGTTAATCACCTCAACGCTTCGGGTTGATACCAAATACCCGTCCCCCTTTCACACACCATTTTACATTTTATGTAATCGTTGAGACCTGGAAGTTTTCTTCTTAAAGCGCGGTAAATTGTTACCAATGCGTGGAAGCAATACGTTACGGATTTTATTCTGCAAAGTTGTTAGGTCAAAGGTTTCCCAGCAATATTCTGTCATGATGTTTGTTTGTTCTTTCTTCCTGTTTTTCGAATAAATGATGAAAAACATGGAGAAAGTTAATTGAACACGCACTATATAAGAAGCTCAAGATTTATTTAATGTCGATGGGATAAGTATTTTTGCGCTTACGGGTTTTAACGTCATTAAAAAAGACTTCGTCTAAAATAGGAGCACCGGTGGTAACACCTAAGTCTTTTCAACCGCCAGACAATATAACAATGTTCCTGCACTCCCAGATAAAAGGGATCTGAAGTGTTTTTTCTACGCCGCATCGCATCCTCCGAAGTCCGAATTGTTTAAAGTCGAAAGACTCATACAGCTCTGACCACCAATTGTAACAAAGACGGGGTTATCGATTTTGATAGGCAATTGGATTACATGGGTAACTGTAAAGTTCTTTCTCGATCGCTGACTTTTGTGAGTGTTCGTTTGTTTTTGTTTTTACCTTCTATCTTCAAATTAATTTCTTACTTTTTAATCCAACAACTTTTCATTGGGAGAGGGTGCTTTTAAATCTTTCAAAACTTCCTTAGACGATTATCTCGTTTTGTTTTGTTTTTTTGCCTGTCTATTTCCGTGTCATTTTGACAACGTCCAATTGGGGGTCGTTGGGTTCCTTCTTATCTCTTTCTTCCATGCGACAATCAATGGAGTGCTATACAACAGTAACGTGTATATTAGATGGTGTTTCTATCTCTCGGTGCCTGTTTAGGGAGTGTTGGCAGTGTTGCTAGCACGAGTTGTCTTACCTCGTTACATCCTCGGTCGAGTTGTCGGGGTCGTTGCTTTTTCAAAAGCGTTTTTTTGAAATAACCTTGATGGCTTTTTTTGCACTATTAATCACTTAATCTTTCACTTTGTCTTTGAAGAAACCGCAACCACTTTTTCTTCTTGATTTGTTTGCTTTATTTTGGTAATGCAACACATGCAAACTTGGGATGTTCATCATTACTAATACAGTGTGAGTAAAAAAAAACTCTACATTCAGAATAAAATAATTAAAATAGTTAAGAATTATGTTGCTCAAATGTTTGCTTTGGATATAAAAAAGGGATAAACAGTCTTTCCGAAAACGTTTATTATTTGGTGTCATTTGGACTTTGGAGGAAGAAGGTTGCCTATTGTGCTGAGAGAAAAACTTAAAATCATGTTTGGGGCCGATTATGAAGCCAAACAACGATGCATCATTACATAGAGTAACATCGTATACAGCAGTAAAAGTTTGAGTAAATATTTAAACAAGCAACTTATTGTCAAACAATGTAAGGTGGGAGAAAAATTGCAGCTTATAAATCCATAGATTACAAAAGAAATGCCGAGTGAAAAACATGTTCAATTCAAAAACAAGAAAGTCAAGATAGCTAGTTAAGACCACAGTTTTCTTTGGTTCAGCAATATTCCATGGTTTTAACCTACAACGACCTGTGGAAGCCAAAGTTAAACAGAGAAGGGTTGTAATCAGCTTGAACAAATTGCATAATCGAATTTTATGTGAATTCCTTTTTATTTTATTTTACAGAAACGTCAAGCGTTAGTTATTTCTCCCGCATTTATGGACGTGATATACTGTATTTGTTGTAAAATAACTTACTAAAAAAATCTCTGAGCAATTTTCATTATGTTCATGACCTGAGACATTGATAATGGAGTAATTTTCAATAACTACTCTTTATGATTGAAAATGTGTAATTTAATTTGTATGAAGATATTTTTATTTATAATTAATGTTACACAATAGACCGATATGTGTTATATCAAGAGGGACTCGATACCACTGCAATTGCATGTGTCTTGGTCTTATGCTAAAATGAGTTATGCTTTTCAGTGTCAGGCCTCTCCGCCTTTAATGTCTAAAACCGCCAAAAAGATTTTAGGTCTCCTCCGCACAACTTGACATAGTTTCTGGAACCAAAGTCCGAAGACCCCAAATAAAAATCTCTGATAAGCCTGTTATCCCTCTATTCCCGGTAAACAACCAACGCAAAAACGTTTAAGCAAAATAAATGTTTAAACATTTCAAGAAATTACTTAAATCTTGAAGTAGGGTTTGTATGCCTCACACTGTACAGTCTCTACCACTGTAAAAAATTACACAGTAATTTACAGTAAAATACTGTAAAAACTTACAGTATTTGACTGAATTTGGAAATACCGCAAAATAACTGTAATTTTATGGTAGTTTTCCAGGACCTATAATGACTCAAGTGGAGCCTTTATTAGTCGAATTAAAATGAGCATCAACATTATTATCACAATTATGATGCAAATTATCGAGTTAAGTACTACAATTGACAGGAAAAAAATACGTAACTTTTACAGGAAATACTGGCAGCAATTGTCGTGGCAACAAAATCCCGTAAAATTACAGGTTTACAGTTTGATGTATTATATTTTTAACCACAACTGTAATTTTACAGTATATGCACCGTACCAATTTGTTGATATAGAGCTACAAAGTTAGGGTGTTCGTCAGTGCTTTTTATTCTTTACACATTTACAAATCTCTATTATAATTCACCAAATATATATGTTGTCTTTATATGTTTTTATTTAAATAATTGTTACAGTATACTGTAATTTTTACGGTAATTTGTTGGCGGACTTGCTGCCATGGGAGTTTTCCTGTAAAATTTACGTAATGTTTTTTTAACCGGGTACCGACCATTTTGTCCATGCATTAACCATCACTTTAACGGCATACTCAGCGAACATTTGGGCTTGTACCACCACCGCCATTATTGCTGAAGGCCAAACAAAGAGAGCAGTCTTCAATACTTGCCCGAGACAAGACAACACAATGAGCACATAGGATAACGACAATAAGCATACCGTAAAGCCACCCGATGGACCTGATGGAATTCTCGAGGAGGCTGAAGGACGACACTACATGTGTTGTCGCTATAGACTGTATTAAATATGACGTCAGCAACCAGACAATTTGGTGGACAAGATGCAACATTCCAGAACTCCACAATTAAGCTGTCAATTGAGCCATGTTGGCGATTGCAACAGGGATCATACAGGTGAATGTATTGTAGATGGAATGCGTCTATCTTGGTCCACCACATGGAGGGCTATTGAATAGGGTCTATAGGGCGCTTTCACTGAAAGTCAAAGATTACCTTAGCAATACCTGTCTCCTCCAGATCAACCAAGCTAACAATTTATATAAGAATAACTTATAGACAGTGGCGTAACCAGACCTTTGCAAATGGGGGTGGGGGGGGGCAGAAAGGGGTGCCAAGGATTTTTTGAGGGGCTAATTTTGGGTCCCTTCTCCATAGACCCTGTACAAAAGGTCCAGTTCATTTGGGGGCAGCGGGGGGGCAGGGTCCGTTTGGGGAGGGGGGCTTGCGCCCCCTGCCCCCCCCGCTGGTTACGCCACTTGCTTACAGAGGCGTACTGGTTATCAATCCGGCCGTGGAAAAATGGACTTGACCGGCCCATGAGGATATTATGAACACCATAGTTCCAATTAATGTAATACAACCACCCCCCCCACACACACCAAACGAAAAAATACCCAAACATGTTTTGATAACCTACAAAACAAGTAGAAATTCCCGGTTCTCCGCTTTTTCCGCGCACCTCATATTCCATGAATATACCCCATGGGCGGATATGGGCCGCCTTCGCACCACCTGAATACCATTTCATCAAGAGTCCGACATTGTGTTACAGCAGAAAGTTATGTTATCAGCCAATCATACAAATATCCATTTAGCTCTTAATATCTACATTTAGCAATGCGAGATTGGATGGGTATACATGGGCCAGTACTTTACCACATACCAGTGTCATCAAATCAGACATTGGGTTTCTGCTGAAGTTGACCTCGTATTTATTGCCATACAGAATAATATGGCAATTAGCTCATACAATAAATTCGGAAGTTGGGTTCTTGTAGAGGTTCACCTCTATTGGTATTGGCCAATCAGAATAATATGCCAATTAAGCATTAAATTAAATGCATATTTTAGCAACGCGAGATTGCATGGGCAATACTTGGATCCACTACCACACCAATGCCAAGTCTCATCCAATTCGGCCATGGTTCTGGCAGAAGTTTACCTTTGTATTATTAGCCAATTCTAAAACAATATGCAAATGACTCATTAATATGATGAAATTTAGGAACATCAGATTGCATGAATAACACTTTGTCCAGTTTTAACTGATTCGGACTTGTGATTTCTGATAAGGTTTTCACCTTTTTAGTTGACGTATTAATATGCAAAGGCCACTATTATTGTACTCAATTTTTGAGTCAAATCGCTCCAGACGTTTGAATGTTAGACTCAAAAGTTTGTATCAAAATGGTCCATTAGTTCTAAATAAATGATTCATCCATTTGCCTTTAAGATGTTTCTTAGCGTTGCTTCGTGCCATTTTTCTAAAAGCCAGAGTGCCCGATTTTCATCTACCAACTCTCGACGGCCCTAATTATAGGTGGCAACCTCCTTGTTTAACATATCTTTTGGCACGAAGATTCGTACTTCAGATAGTAGTTCACTTCAAGTGGTTTTCAAAACACAATAATATATAATCTGAGTCTCAGTCGACCCTTTCATATGGTACATTGTGCAGTTTCTTTGTCCTAATAGGGCTGCGACCGGATGGTGCCATTTCAAAGCACTGAGTCCCCTGGTATGTTCAAGTCTAAAGAATAAAGTGAACTTTATTCCGCGCATAACACATTGTTTAGACTGCTAAATTTATCAGCATCACAGTACCCATGAAACGCTCGCTGCGCCAAACAAAGTCCTCACAATTCACACAGTTTAGTCCTGCAGTCACCCCCAAGTCCTAGAAATTGTTGGACCGACAGTCATTTGTTCATGGGCTTTAACAATACAATAGGCAAACCCTTGCCATGCTCACATTCCCTGCACACTCTGTTGCGTTCAAATCGATTGAAACCCTGCCCCCATTATACATATTGAAGTCATTCCGTGATGCCAGTAAATGTAGGTTATACATTTTCCGTGTCCCTTCGCTTTCTTAAAAGAGAGTAAAACGTACACAGACTTTTTTGTAGCACACAATAATTCAATTAAGGCAGAACAGCGGAGATTTCTCGGAGAGGGCGCCCTCAATTTTCAAAACAAAAAAAAAAAATTTGTGGTTGTTTTTTTTGCAATCTACATAATGCTTGCCCCTATGCTAAGAACCGTTTGTTAAATAGCTAAGCTCTAATCGAAGTCCTCATATAGAAAATCACAACTTTGTTTTTTTGTTTAAAAAATTCCGGATCCGTAAATTTTTTGTTACACGGTATCCTATGTACTGTTACAATGTATCATCTAATCTAACGGCCGCAGCCGAGATGCTGTTCCACCATGTAGCGCAAATGTCCCTGTTTGTCATTAGGATGTTGGGGGATGCAATGGAATTCCTGCTGGAATTCTCGCGCAATCACATCAATGTATTAAAGGGCGACCCGACCCCTGTTTTGTCATGGTAACTTTTGGCATTGTAACATGTGACGTCTGAGACTACTTTGTCAATCTGCACGATGACAGTACGGCGGAATCGTGCACGGCGTTGTGCAACAGAAGAAGTGTAATTGGAGGATATCTCATATATCTTGCTTTGGTCTTGTGCTCAACGCCAGGAATATTTTTGTACTCGCATCAAGAAGCTTTGTGTAGGTGCATCCCAGTCTATCTGTAGCTTTTCTCAGGTCCCAGGTCTCAATCCAATAACAGGCTACTCTCTACACAGGCTCTAAGAATTTCAGCTTGGTTGAATTGGAGATACCATATTTGCATACGTGATGTAGTTTATTGCCGGCATTCCAAGCTTTTCCTTTGCGTGACGGGAAGTCTTTCTTGCTGTCGGCAACATAGGACCCTAGTATTTGAAGTCCCTGACCTCGTTGAGTTTGGTACCATCTGCTGTGCAGATCGGTTGATGATTCTCTTCCCTCATTGACAGTCATATCATTCTGTCTTTCTTGGCATTTAGATGTAGGCCGACTTGGTCTGCTCATTCTCAAGTGATGTTAGTAGATCTGTGTGCACCACCTATCAGATCATCTTTAGCGCTAGATCATCTGCGTATCAAGGTCTGTGAGATGTTGACCCATGTAACGTCTGGAACGCTTGGGTTTTATGGTGATCCTTGGTCGTTCATGATTGTCCAAGACTCTGTCTGAGGTTTTAATCAACCACGACTACAAAGATAGGGAGCAAGAGTTATCTCCTTGGAGGATCCAGATTTTTTTAGGAACTCCTTTGTGGTGCCCTCCATGGTCGCAACAAAGCTATAGATGGGTTATCATACTTGATGGCAATTGCCTTGACCGTCTCATCTGGGACACCGTAGTTGCTAAGAATATGTCCAGCATTACATCCCTGTTAACAACTGTCAAGCCTTGAAACAATTCCAAACACAATTGAAGCGTTTCTCTTTGAAATCCTCAACTCTTCTATGATCTTCTGAGGGCAGTATCTGAGGTAGTGTTGATCTGCTTTGCGAAAACCGTTCTGGTTCCGTCTGATAATGGACATGTGGATTGCTTCTGTTGAGCAGCATGGAGTTGTAGATCTTAGAGGCCAGTGTGACAGTGTAATTCCCTCTGTAGTTTTGGGGTGAATTGGAGTAACTGCCTTCTTTGTAGAGGAATGATGATGATGTTGAAAACGGCATCTGGTTTGTTTTCCATGTTTTGCAAGACAAAGAGAGGTGGCGGATTCTGTCTCCATTGTGGAAGATCCTGAGACAACCGCCCCCATCTCCTGAATGTCCGTGTGTTGGGTTGCACCTTCACCGCCATACAAGGGATATGTGTCCTGTACCCCAGAAAGGCATCACGCAGGGGATCTATGTCAGTCCGCCTATGCTGGTTATCAGAAATATTCAGGTGAAGCAGGTGCATGTTGTATTTCAATCTTCGCATGCCTGTTTATCTGGGAGAGCCAACAAAATCCCATTCAATCATTTTCCTTCCGTGAAGGTATAAGAAGATGGCGAAGGTGAACGCATAGTGAGAGTAAAGTAGATGAAAGTGGGGATTCTCCCATTGTTGAAATCTAGATAGAACTTGTGAGATTCCTAGGCGGACTGACAATAGACCTGCTGTGGCATTTTCACCTGGGCCGCTTGGAATAGGCCGGTCGAGTACAAGGAAGAAAACATAAAGACAAAGAAACAGTGAATGTACAACAAAAAAAAACGGACAAAAAGATGTTGTAAAAATAATGAATGAGTGCCTATGAAAGCAATTTCAACTTTTTTTCAGGAGAAGACAATACAATCGGTGTGACCTCAATGCTGGTCGAAAACTCTCTGGAAAATGCCCTGATTTGAGGTCCAAAATACCTGAATTCCATTATAAAATCATGTATTATTGTTGCGGAATGTCCAACTACATATCTATTGGGCTATATGACCTGAAAGGGTGTTTGGGGCAGAACACTAATTAAAACGACGAAATTTAAGTTTTGGACAAGTGTGGTCTCTGAAGTTCTGGAAATCCCCCCGAATTTTAAAGCATCCCAAATCATTAAAGTCTGACTCAGATATTTTTGAAATATATTTTTTTGTGTAGTAATTAAAAATAGTCAACTTGAACTAAAGATACTCCCCTAAAATCTCAATTCCAAAGGTAGAGATGAACAGATTTTTCGTTTTCACTGCAGTACACATTTATGACATTGGTAAACGTGCATAGGATACCGTGTATAACAAAACTTTCCCGATCCGGAATTTTACAACCAAGTTGTGATTTTCTATAGGAAGGACTGGGGCGATTTGAGCTTATAGTTATTTCACAAGTGGATTATCAATAGGGGCATCATTTGTTATGCAAAAAAAAAACACAATTTGTTTGAAATGGAGGGCGGCCCCCCCCCCCCCCCCCCCCCCCCCCCCGTCCCGGGAATCTCCGAGCGCATTGAATGAATTAATGTGTGCTACAAAAAAGTCTGTGACGTGTTACTCTCTTTTAAGAAAGCGAAAACCACGGAAATGTATAACCGTCCATTTCTGCATCATGGAATGAATTCTCAAGCTATAATGTGGCCTGTTTGCCACGATTTGACTGCATACGTGTGAGGGAATGGAGCACTGAGCAATGTCGTTTTGCCCTATTGTATTTGTTAAAGCCCATGAAAAATGACTCTGTCCAACAATTTCTAGTACTTGGGTGACCTGCCGTACTCTGGTGAAATTGGAAGGCCTTTGTTTTGGGCGCAACAGCGAGCGTTTTCATGGGTCACTGGTGACGCTTATAAATTTAGCAGTCTAAAAATAGTGTTATTGGGAATAATGTTCACTTTATCCATTTAGACTTCTGAATTCAATACCAGTGACTCAGTGCCTTTATGGCACCATCCGGTTTCTGCCCCTATTAGGACAAAGAAACTGTACACATATGTACCCATTATGAAAGGGTAGGACTGAGATCCACTATATATTGTGCTGAAACCAACTTGAATTGAACAACTATCTGAAGTACGAATCTTCGTGCCAGAAATATAGTCCCTAAACAGGAGTTTTGCCACCTATAATTAGGGAGGGCCGTCGAGAGTTGGTAGAAGATAAATCGGGCACCTGCTTTTAGAAAAAAATGCGCACGACATTCACGAAAAAACCTCTTAAAGGCAAATTGGATGAATCATTTAATTTAGAACATGACCATTTGATAACAACCTTTTGATTCTAACATCCAACGTTGGAGCGATTTGAACTTCAAAATTGAGAATACAATAATAGTTTGGGCCTTGTGCATAGTAATAAGCTCCCTAAAAGGTGAACCTCTATCAGAACCCAATGTCCGAATTCAGTAAACCTGGACTACAAGTGTTTCTTCCATTCAATCTGATGTTCCTAAATTTTCTATTAATGACTCATTTGCATATTTGTTAGGATTGGGCTAACTAAAACAAAGTCAACTTCTGCAGAACCCAATGCCGATTTGATGAGACTTGGCCTTGTGGTAGTGGATCCAAGTATTGCCCATGCAATCTCGCGTTGGCTAAATAGCATATTAATGCTTAATATGCATATCTATCTGATTGGCCATAACCTATAGAGGTGAACCTCTACCAACCCCACTTCCGAATTTATTGAATGAGCTAATTTTTCCATATTTATTCTGAGGCTAATAACTACGAAGGTCAACTTCTGCCAGAAAACCCATTTCTTACTTTTGATGACACTTGGTATGTGGGTAGTACTGTACCCATCCATCTCGCATTTCTAAATTTATCTCTTCTCTTATGCTAATCTTTCATATATTGTTTTGATTGGCTGATAACATAACTTTCTGCTGTAACACAATGTCGAACTCTGATGAAACGTGGGTATTCAGGTAGAGGTCGAAGGCGGCCCATGGGTTATATTCCATTAATATTGAGTGCGCGAAAGCGGGAAACCGGGTTTCTAATTGTTTTGGTAGGTTATAAAAACCTGTTTTTGTATTTTTTTCAATTGTGTGTTGTGTGTGTGTGTGTGGGGTGGGGGGGGGGTTGTTACATAATTGGAACTATGGTGTTCATAATATCCGCATGGGCCGGGTCAAGGTCCAGTTTTCCACGGCCGGATTGACTCCCCAGTCCGCCCATCTGTGCCCTATTCCCCTACCTCCCCCAGGCGCGCACCAGGGTGAGGCTAAATAAATAGTTATGAGGGCGCTATCATGACTGAAGACGTGATTTTACAAGCTCTCAAAAACTCACCTATAAATCTTCACTTTTACAATCAATTCTCATTTTGGAGTATAAAAAAAAGCCAATCTACTTCAAAGAATATCTACCTGTGATACTGAATGCTCCTACCCCAACCCGACGATTACCTCACGAAGAAAAAAAACGTCACTGAAGACGACCAAAACAACAGCCAGGCATTAGACAGTATGGGGCCGCCGATTCGATTTGTACGGCGGGAACGGGATACGACAGCGACGCTGAATTTGAAGACAATCTTAAGGAAACGATCAAGGATGTTGTTGCTGGAATCTGAAATCCCCTCAAGTGTTCGACAGCTTGTTAACGCTGTGGCGAATGCAGTAATGAATCTAAACTTGCTGAGAAAATTACACCTGATGTGAAGCAATCGGTCTTCAAGTCTGTATCCCTGTACAGAGCCCAAACACAGAAGAAGAGTAATGTGCTGAAACGAGCTGTCCAAATCAAAAAGGAAAATACAGAACTTGAAACCCCGGATTGAGACACTGCACAGTTCGTCGCCGTAACTGTCTGCTCCTTCATGGTGGTTGCAGAATCCGTAGATACTAATCAGTGTCTGTGGACCTAATCAATTCCAGACTTAAGCTGAACCTCAAACGCCAGCCATTTTGTGGGATAGACACATCGTCTGGAGAAACCTAAACGGGTAGAGAGCGGTGTACGAAACCCAAACCATGACTATATCATGCAGTTCATCTCCTACTCAGAAAGAGCCATGGTATTCCGAGCCAAGAAGAACTTAAAGAACTACCCCTGCTTATCACATAGAACCTAACTAAAAAAAGCCGGATGGACATTTACGAGTAGCCCCAGCATAATGGGTTAGGGACAGAAATATTTCTAGTACTTGGACACAAGATGGAAGACTACTGTGCTTACAAATGATGGCAGGAAGGTAACTGTCAACTCTCTAACAAACCTTGATAACTTGTATTCCTAAATCTAAATGCTCTCAGTTCTCCATTTTCTTCTGCATTGGACTTGACTCATATTTTGATTTATTAATTTAAGTCAACTCATAAACTCAGTGACTTGCATTATCCATGTGCATCGCAGTGGTTAAATGTCCAATCGGTACTGTTTTGCCCGTTAATTCTTATCCACATGCGTGTAAATAAATACCCATCTTCACACCCACACGCCCATATCATGTACACACAACAATTCCCACAATCCCATTTTGTCCATGTAACGGTTTGTTTATCACCCAACTTTCATTGATTGAGCCGCCGCAGACTAAGTCGCCTGTAACTGATTGTTATATCACCTTTCACTACAACTCTGATCGTTCTCTTTTATCATACTTTTTTTTCCTGTTCAATCACTTTCGTATGATCTAATCAATATTATACGCCTTTTGGGCAACACCGGTTTCAATTGGATTTTGTCTTCTCCATCAATGAGATTTCTATGCGGTAATCATACAAGAATTGTACTCCACTTATCACTTGGGCCACCCTTAATTACTGCTGCTTTTTTGTCAATTTGACCCTTTTTTCATTCACTCCTCCTCCCAAGGAGTACACTAAGGTAGTCGTTATCTGAATATTATTTTGGTCTCATAGATGATTCCTCCTAATCAGATTTCGTTTGCCATTTTAAGCGATGTTGTTTTCCTTTAATAACCTGTTCAACAAATCCTTAATGTAAATAACTGTTTCACTTGTATTCATTGCTTGTTAATCATAATACTCAACAGGGTCACATTTATACTCATCTTTCTTCCTTGCGTCATCGTCACCCCTTTTTATTCTTTTTATTTCTAGCTAATCCACAAATCACAAGTTATTAGTTATTTCCCTTGAATTTATTTATACCGCTTGGCTGCATTTTTGAGACCTGGGTAATAGTCCAAAGTTGTAATTTACTGTTCTGATTTTCTCCTGTGGGCTTTATTTTTCTTTGTTCATCTTCAATCTATCTCTTCAATCTGTTTTCTTGCTATATACACAGCATCCACTCAATGTTACACTAGATTCATTGTCTGTACCTTTCATTATGATTCCCAGATCGTTTTTTGAATAAGGTTCCAACCCCATTAAGACAATGCAGCTAATATTAGTAATGCGTTTTTTGAATGGTAAGAAACATCAAGGTGATGAAGCAGGTCATTTTACTTTTATCTCAATTAGGTAGAAGCGTTGTAGATTATGCAATACGTCTTTCAATCCATGTACAACATTATATCTTTAACGGTTGGGATTAACCCAGAATCCGATCATATGCCAATTACAACTAATGTTGATCTGAAAATCAATAGCTGTGACCTAGATTACGACAAACCTGGTACGCCTGTTAAAACTTTTTAATTCCAGTTAAGTACGTAAATGGAATGCAGTAATAATAGATTCTTTTATTCGCACAGTGCAAACATTGCTTCGATTTATCTAATCGTGTCCAGTATGACAATGTAAATGAATGTGTGAACACACTTTGTGACTCTTTTATGTAGCTGGTAAGGCAATGAAATGTAAACATATTAGTACTAAAGGAAATGTTGTGAAATCGAATTCAAACCAGGTATGATGAGCGTGTAAAGATGAACTTGTAGAAAGGTGCACTAAGGAAATTCGTCACAACGTAAATTCCCAGAAAGATCTTGAACCAGTAATTAGTAAAGAAACGTCTGGGTATAAGTCAAGCATGTCAGCGTCAAAAGAGTAATACATTCAAGATCAAGGTACTACGTTTTTAAAAATGCCAATCAAATCCAAACCAGTCTTTGGAAAGTTTTGTCTAGTTTCAAACCTAAGAGTTCTGTCAGCGAATTTATTAACTACTACGATGGTTCACTTATTTTAAATCATTGTTCTCTTTGGATATCAAGTGATGAACAAAATCTTGTTAAGTGTTGCCAAAGTGAGCGACAACGATGGTAGCATTTTAAATAACCCCATAAACATGATGAGGTTGGCAAATGCCATTTCTCACATTAAAATGGCAAAGTGCAGGTATTGATGTAGTAACCAGGTTGAAATGTTCAAACTGTTGGGCAGTAATATTTTGGTTCCTTTTATCACTAAGATTTTTAACCTTATCCTTGCCAATGCAACGATTCCCGAGGTGTGGAAAAGGGCATTTATTGTCCCGTATTCATAAAAAAGCGCTCTTCGAAGATCCTAATAACTACCGTGCAATTTCTCTCTTTCGTCCATTTTCAGTAAGCTGTTTACATCGTCCTAAACATTCGAACCATGAATTGGGCGAATGAGTTAAATATCATAACAGAAATGCAGGCAGGGTTCAGAAAAGGTTATAGTACTACTGATCATAATATTTCCATTTCTACAATTATTCATAAGTTTTTTACGCAAAAAGCGTGGTAGATTATAACTGGTCTTTTTGTTGATTTCCGTAAAGCCTTTGACCTTATTAGACGTGACAAACTCTGGTTCGAAAGCTAAAAAAGCTTTGGTATTGATGGTTACTTTCCCCTGAACTCTCACAACAATACTATGAAGAGTATCATCTTGTGTAATAACGCCTAAGGGTTGTACAGAGTTTTTTTTTTTTACTAAATATTGGTTCTAGACCAACAGGCTGCACTCTCCTCCTCAACGTTTTCCCTTTCTCAATTTTTGATAATGGGCTTATCGCCACTTTAATCACTAAAACTCCGTGGATTCAAATAACGACATTGATATCCCCTGCCCTAATGTATGCTGATGATATTGTTTTGCTTGCTGATATCCCCATATGAACTTCAGATAATGTTAATGCTTTGATCGACTATTGGTGATATATGGGATTTGGAAGTAATCTGGACAAAACAAAAGCTATGGTTTTCCGCAATGGTGGTATTGTTAAAGCGAAATTTAAAATGGTATTATAACAACCAAAAAAATTGATGTTGTTCCATATTATATTTATTTGGGTTTAAATAATCTCACGAGGATCATGGCCTGTAACAATTAATACTCTTGCAAACAAAGCTAATAAAGGTTTTTCCAAAATCAAAGACACATCACCTCCAACTATCCTAACCTAGAATACTGACCTCAAATTGTTTTATTGACACTTTGGTAGTTTTTCCCATTTTAACTCTGCGGCTCAGAGTTTTGGGGTCACATGATAGCCAGAGTTTAATCTATCAACACAATTTGCAAAATGTGTAGGGATCCCTATTCGGCCAGTAACAATAGTACGAGGGTGATAATGGGTCGATTCCTCTTCAGATTATGGTTCTTAAGAAGAATATCTCCTATTGGTTTAAATACCTTCAAATGAATACGAACCGCATTCCACTTAAATGTACAATTATCTTAAAAGATTAGATGATAATGGTGTTTGATCGTAACTGGGTTACAAAGATTCGCCTAATTTTGAATGTTCCTATGGTTTCGGATTTGTTTGGAGTAACCTAGGGTTTGAGAACCAAAATCTTTTTCCAGTTTTTTTTGAACAGCGTTGCAAAGATTATTTATGTCAGATGGCGATCTGAATAAATACATACAACCGTGACTTTTATCCAACATCAAACAGTTATGGGATTGAATCATACATTAAAAATGTTAGTCTGTGTAAAAACACAGACGTTGCAAATCACCCTTATTAACGGACCTGTTCACACCAGTTAATTCTAACAGAAGGTGTCAAAGCCAATCGATGGAATTTGCCAGTTGTGTGATTTAGAGGCTCGAGGATAATTTCACTTTTGTCTTGTTTGTCCTGCTTATAGTTCCCAAGAGAAACCTCCTCCCATCACACTCTGCTGACTCCAACCCGTCATAAATTGTATTCTCTTTTGCAAATCATAATAGCTCACTATTTAGCCAAATATTTGTATGTTTGCCTTTTGTATAAGAAAGTCCTCCAGGGACTTACGTAATTATTTTTTAATTGTACTATTCTAATGGGCCGGTGGCCTGTTCTGAATTAATAAATGCACAGGGCACCGAAGCGCGTGTCTTGTGGAAGTAATAAAAAAAATAAGAGTAATTTAACATTGTTTAACTCCTTCTGAGTATCCAATAACTTAATATCTAAATTTTAATTGTACCTTGGACCCCTTGAAATGGTTATCCTGTTTTAACTCACTCACCCATCCAAGGAACATGTCAAATTATGTTTACTGTTTATTCTTTCTCCTTATTCTTTCTTCTTCCTTGCTTATCGTCTACCTCCCCCTTTCAAACTTTTCCTAGCTATCTATAATTTTCACTTGATATAAGATTCTCATTGTAATATTTATGGTTATGTTTTACTCATGCAACAAATAGTTTTAATTGTTATTTTATGGTGATTTTTTGAGATCCTTGCCAATCTCGGTATTGTTAGATTTTGTGAACCTTAAATTTGTAGTACTTTCTGTTTGTTCATTATAAGATTTTGGGTAGTGTTTGTTAATTATTACTTTCTGTATATTGTTATTGTGTATGACCAGACGGTCGCCTCTACCCCTACTTTCCAACCTTTTTTGCTTTGACAGCAACTCCTACACCACGACGACACTTGATATTATGACATTACCAAAGTTACTTGTCAATATATACTACTGAAACCATTAATACAACACGACCCCTCTAATAACAAATGTAATTTATCATTATTCCAGCTAACACATGCAGCCCTAACAACACTCTACATATTGTTTAATTATTTATCAGTTTACAAACATCATTTCCTATTTCGGTTCGCTGAAACGTGTTTAATTTTTGACGATGCTGCTGCCATTGTTTGACATCGAGACCTACTCATTTGAGAATTGCAATTCGACGACATGGTCGGGTGAGGTGCTGTCTCTCTTTTCATTCTTCATTTCTGAACTATGTTATCGTCTCAGACCTGACCTCTCACTCGACTGTCCGATTGCGATTCTATTTTCATCAGGTTTCTTCTCTAATTCAATAAAACGTGGTTGGGTATTTGTCTACAAACATATTATGTAATTTATTCTGAGTTTATCGCCAGTGGTGAATAACTCTAAACTTATTTTAGTGAAAAGAACCATGCTCATATAATGGTGAACTTCAATATGACCTTCTGTCCATAGATAATGACTCCCGTGTTAATGAATTCATCAATATGCCTCTATGCTTATGATTTTATTCCAACCAATGATCGCAACTCGATAAACGTATAGAACTGGACATACAGTGTTTCCCTAATTGATAATATCTTTACCAATGACCATCGTATCCAAAATTACTCGGGTGTTATGATTAACGATCTTTCGGATCACTTTCCCGTCTTCTTCCTCACCCAACAATTATAGGCTACGTCCACTCAGCACCATTGACAGGAAATCGCGTCAGCTCAAGCCCAATAATATAGAAAGGTCTAAACCATGCTTTAGTCCCTCTTTGATTGGACACAGGTGACCACCATGGAAGACCCATACCAAGCGTACAATAAATTAAATTTCCAAATTGTCGGAACTCATGGACCTACACTGATCCAATTAAAAATACTACCATCTCTAAAACGCAACTCCCCTAAAAACCCATGGGTCACCTAAAGGACTAATTAATCACTTCAAACTAAAGATAAATTATGATAAACATACATTGCAAACCAAATGATGAAAATACATTAAAATACACCAAATCCTCAATCACTTAAATTCTTTATTGTCTCTGCGTAAAAATCATATATAACTATACAATTGAAATAACAAAGCAAATACCAAGAATGATGGGAAACTTTTACCATTTATTGGGCCGAAATAGAAGACAACTTTCCCCGATTTTTTCATTATAGTGACGTGAAAGGATTACCGATTATGCAGCAATTGCCGAAAACTTCAATAACTTCTTTGCTAACATCGGAATCGCTCTTGCTAATAAGATCGCTGAACCAAATGCTGATTTTCAAAACCCCTTGTGCTCCTACAACAACTCTAAAGACCTGTTCTATACCCAACCTCTCCGGAGGAACTTCTGAAATAACATCTGAATGTTAAAAACAAGCAATACAGTGCATCGATACATTGTATACTCTTTTGAAACAAAAATCTCATCCATTGCTGTCCTCTTTCCCACATTTTTATTCTTCCCTTGCATCTGGGATAGTTCCCAGCTTACTAAAGCAGGCGAAATGTAATACCTATCTTAACGCTGCGACATCATGATTTTTCAAATTATAGGCCTATATCCTCATCCCGTCGATATTTAACTCCTTGAAAAAGTTGTTTACAATTCGTATTTTTCAATTTCATTACTAAACATATTATACTTACCCCTCCGGTCATTTGGATTAGGTTAGGCCCCAAACGTCTACATACATGGCTATAATTTAACCTATTGTAAATTGCTGAAAATTTGGATAAACAAACTCCACATTTGGGTATATTCCTTAAGATCCCAGCAGGCCTTTGACACCATAAATCATGACATCCTCCTCTATAAAGCTAAATATATGGTGTCAGTGGCGTTGCTATGATTGGATCAGGATTACCTAACTACTAGAACAACAACGGTGTATGATTAATGGTACCGTTTTTTCGAACCAGCTTCCATCACTTGCGGATTTCCTCAGGGCTCATTTTTAGGCCACTTTTATTTCTTTTGTAAAAATGACCTCCCACTTTTGTTCTAAATTACCTCATTTTACATTTTGTTCGCTGATTGACACAAATATTACTACTTTTCTCCCACCCTGATCCTATTGTTCTTGAACAAATAATAAATAATGAACTTAAAGCTCTTCTAACTGGTTCCAAACTAAACACCAATTATCATCATTGAATGTTAAAAAAAAAAAACCCCTAAAAACTATTGATTTTTAAAAAATAACACAGTAACAAAACCGGATTTAACTTGAACATAAAAATTAGCAAACACCTCTATCCAACAGTTTTCCAAAACTAACTTAATTCCTTGGTATTCTTATTGACCATGACCTGTCCCTGGATTCTCATACCAACACATTTCCAAAATTATCTCCAAACAATGGAATTATTCGTAGAGTTAGACCATATCATCCCACAAAGCACTTTTTACCCTTTTATAATTGTCTTATATTACCATAATATTTTCATATGGTGTTGGCTTGTGGGCTTACGCGCTAACAACATTGCCTTTAGATTCACTCTCTATACTCCAAAACGAGCCACAGAACGTGCAACCAACCCCTGTGGTTGGCCATACAGATCCCCTTTTTCATTCTCTTAAAACCTTGAAAGTCCAAGATATTTATAGGCTCCAGCTTGCTACTTTTATGTACAATTTAACCCATAAATTACTTCCAAACGATCTTATTGATGATATTTCTTTAAACTTTCACATTCCCACACACCATTATCAAACCAGAAATGCTGATATTCATCACATAAAGAATGTTCAACACTGTCCTGGGCAATAATACAACTAAAATTCAAGGTCCCTTGCTTTGGTCCTAACTTGTCACAATCACCTAAAAAACCACCCCCTCACTCATCTCCTTCAAACAAACTGAAAAAATACTGTTCAGCTTTCTAGTATGCTTCAGCCAATTCTTAATTCTTTTGCTCTGCTTTCCTTTCTTTCGCCTTTTCTTCTACTGAATCACAACTCCCCTTTTGTCTAATAGTCCGGTCTTGTAAAATTTTTCTAATGTCCCTGTTCGTACTGTTGTTTCGTGTATGTGCGTTTTGTTGTTCTTTGATTGTTTGTTCCTTATTTTCCATTATACAATACATGTGTAATCTTAAAGAGGTCATTGCACCCCATCCCTGCGTTTTAGCAGTGACCTCGTTCATCACCACGAGTACAGGCATTGTAATGTCATTATTCCTCTGGCTATTGATGATTTATTTTCTATACAGTATCACGGTCTAATCAAAGGTTCTATATAGATAGAGACAAGAGTTCTATAGATAGAGAGGCAAAACGTTACGTAATCTTTTAGAAATTCCCCGTCGCGCATGTTTTTTGCCGACCACAAATACAACCTAGTCGTAACCAACAATAGAATGCCATGGCTGCCTCCGCTTCTTCCACAACGTGGGTGCCGCTTTGCCTATACACTAATCGTTAGTTATACAAATTATTAATGTATGTGTTATAGAGGTGGCCAGGTGTAATAATATGTACATGGAATCATTTGCTCGAATACTCTTTTTTTCATCATAATTCCATGCGCGCTTATGTGAAAAGATGTATCATTGAGGCGGTTTTATATTTTAAATCAAGACGACTGATGTTTCCATTTCAAATTTCGTTGTGTGGCCATGCATGTAGGAACAAATTTAACCACCCAGTAGCAGGCACCCAACATCCACAACTGAATATTTTGGCGGATTGTTTTGTATCGATTGACATATGTGTGTATACAAAAGCACCCAAACTGAGAATTATTCCGTGCAATATTCAAAATTTCAGCGCCCCGCACGGACGACTGGTTTTGAATGCGTTTCACCCCCTTGGTCTTAATTATATAAATTCCATTCATATTGTATTATCATCCTGATATAAAACATTCCTTTAAATAGCACATTTATCTTCTCATTGTAATACATTTTTTCATAATTATGTAAAATTGTACTTTGCTGTATTCTGTGATGAACAAATAAATATTGATTGATTGATTGATTGATTGATTGATTGATTGATTAGTCCTGGAGGGGTGAAAATCATAGGAGGGGCGAAACATTACATTACATGGCTCATAGGTAAAAAAATCCCTAATTTTTACACAATTTATTGCTTAATCCCCCTGTTTTTCCAAAATTTTGAAACTTTCGGGGGGGCCACCCCCTGGCGCCGCCCATGCTCCCACCAACACACGCCCACATTTTAAGTGGTGAATTTCCAAACATTCCCGCTCTCGATACTCAGTTTTAGGCATTTTATCAAGTTCCCACTAACCTCTAGCTACCTCTTGATCCTTTGTGGTGTTTTAGGGATAGCACAGCCAAACACGAGGTAGTGAGGACCCAACTCCCGCCCGACCTTAGGAGGCACTTAAAATTTGTATTTTGACTACCCATAGCCTATTAAACTTCAACCGTCATGCTTTGCAATATGTAAACCGTCGTGTATATACCGTGCCGGTTTATACGTGGACGACCGTCGTGTATATACGGCCGCCCGCACTGGAAGCCGCCGTAACACAACCCGCTGCTTTCGGCTGAAGAGAAAGTTTTGAATCCACTGAAGAAGAAAACCCCGGATACCCAATGAATGGAGTTTTGAGAGTAAAATGTTGTGGTCTACTTTATCAAATGCAGAGCTGAAATCCAAGAAAATACCATCTACAAGATTACATTTACGATCATCAAGTGATTTGCTAAGAAGATGAAAGAGTTTAACCAACATTTGCTCGCAATTTCTCCCACTGCGAAAACCATACTGGTCATCTGACAAAATATTATGCTCACTCACATAATTCATAATACGAACAGAAATTAACTTCTCCATTACCTTGCACAAAATACTAGTCAGTGAGACAGGACGGTAACTACCTACATCATCCTTCGGCTTATCACCACCTCTATGAACAACATTAGCTTCTTTCCAAGCCTTTGGAACTTCACCTTTCTGAATAAAGAAATTAAACAAATCACACAATACAGGAGCAAGCTCCATACAACATGATTTCAAGAAAATTGGAAGAATTTCATCAGGTCCAGGAGATTTGGAAGCATCAAGATTTTTCAGAGTTTCTAAAACTTCAACATTTTGTTCTATACTACGTGAATCAAAAAAAAATGTGCAACGATTAAAGATGATCTTGACCTTAATGCAATCACTATATCAAACATTTGTTGTCGTTTTTATAAAAACATATCTAATATACTTTCATGTGTTTAAAAAATGAAAGAAATCGACTGATATGGCGGGTTTTGTAAGCACTCCCCTTTTTTCTCCATTCCTATGGGATTTACACACATTAAACTTGTGTTTGTGAGAATGTACAATATCATGATGCCTTTGTCAACGCAATAAATGTTACATTTTCTTGAATATTTCAACTACGGATTAATTAACGATTCTATTTATACCAATGTGCCAAGTGATATGAGAAATCCAAACAGCAATTCACCTGTTGCAGAGCAAGAAAACAAGATCTTCCCATTGTTTAGGATATTGCAAAGAGTTTAGTCCCTTATTGGCATAACTTATATCTGCTGGATTACAGTAGTAGTGTTGAAAACCCTTTTCATTTACACATCATGATTAATTGGGTGAGATTTTGTGTGAACATTTAATTCCCTTTGAGGATCAATAAAGGAGATTATGGCTATTCATAGATCAATTATACAAGATAGCAAGGTTCATCATTACTTTCATAATGCTATACCCCTTATATCGTACCATCGTACCATAGAGTTATTACAGTAGTTTTACTATGATAACTCCATGATCGTACATTAACGCAATATCTTGCTTAACTGTATAAATCCCATTGGAATGGAGGAAAAAGAGGTGTGCTTACAAAATTTGTCATATCTGGCTTATTTTTCAGTCATTTCTTAATTTTTTCAACACTTGGAAGTATATTAGATTTGCTTTATTAAAACAACAACAAATCTATGATTCAGTGATTTTATCATGGTCAAGGTCATCTTTTATCCTTGCACAATTTTTTTTGATTCGCGTAGTATTGGATATCCCTCTCGTCAAGAGTTCCATGAGTCCCTGATCCTGTGTTTTTTCCGTCAAGGCTGCAGAATTCATCATAGCCTGGACTGGGGGGGCATATGGAACTCTTTCCATTCCCTCCTCCAGGCCTCCCCCATTGAACAACAAGGTTTTCGTCAATTAAAAAAAAACAATACTGAAAGAGCTTCCCGATTTCCATTTTACCCCATGCCATGCAATCGTGCAAACAATGCATACTGGCTACTGCACAAGTCACAACCAAACATATCATTCAATCAATCATCACCTCACACGCATATTCAATTTGTCCATATTTTATGGAAAAAAATGAAGTCTACCATCACCTAAAAGAGTCAATGAGTCCAGAAGTTAGGACGTGGACCGTCAACACAATATAGGGCAGTACGGTACATACAGTGCATCGGCCCGTCTATACACTGACAATGTGCACTCACTTTCACTCACAAACAATTTTGTTTTTAAACTTCTGTTTGTCTTTAGGGAATCGAAAGAAATGAAGATTTGGTGATTTTGGGGGTTATTTGAGCAATTAGCAGCTGAACACTAGACTTTCGATCTACTCGCCATTGTTTCTGCACGTATGCTATACGAGATGTTTTCGTATTTTACCTACCTGACGCTTGGAGCACCCTTCCCCATGAACATCCACTTCCGTTACACAAAAATGGGGGGATGTCCAATCTTCCCTATATAGGATCATTGGTTGTAGCTAGTAGTAGTAGCACTAGTAGTAGTAAAACCAAAGTTGTATCCAAATCCTCAACCCAACCCTCCTACTTTCCTCCTCCACTTGCTTCTTCCATGTCTTCTTTGGACGTCCCCTCCTCCTCAAACTTCCCACCTCGAACTCAAAAGCCCTTCTTAAGGCATGCTCGTCATCCTTCCTCAACACATTCCCATACCAACGTACACTGTTGGCCTTCGCCAACCGGTCCATCGCCTCTTCCAAACCCAACATCTGCACCAAGTCCTCAGTCTTCACCCTATCCATCAACTTCACCCCACACATCGCTCTCATCATTGCTCTCTCTGTCCTCATCGGAATTCCAATCTCATTTTCGCTCAGACACCACGTCTCGCTCCCTACAGCATCACTGATCTCACACAACTCTTATGGTAAAGCAGGTTCGTTCGATGGAAAATACATGGTTTGATAATGAATGTAACAAAATGAAAGCTATGAAATTGTCTCTTTTACGTAAATATAGAAAATCCAATAGTAATCTCGATTTGAATAGATACAAGCATTGTAGAGCCATGTACAAATCCCTTTGTAAAAAGAAAAAAGTTCAATACAAAAGAAAGTTACAAAAGAAACTTGAAAATGTGAAACTTGAAAATAGTGTGTTGACTCACGCACCCATAAATATGGATGTTTGGTATCAACACTTTAAGTCAGTTTTTAATCAAACTGATAATGGTATGGAGAATTCGGAGAATGACACATCGAGGGTTTTAAGTATTGATGATGGGGATCATGACATTAATGATGTTACTGATTTAGACCTAAATTCCCCTATAAGTATGGATGAAATCACATATGCTATTAAATCAATGAAAGTTAAAAAGGCTCCTGGCTTAGATGGTTTATCTATTGAATTTTTTAAGCATGTTCCGGATAATGTTCTTAATCTTATCCATTCGCTATTTAATCATTTATTTGACAATGGTATATTTCCATCAAATTGGAGCAAAGGAATAATTGTCCCCATCCATAAGAAAGGTTCGGTTGAAAATCCTGGTAATTACAGGCCTATTACCCTTTTGGATGCGTTTGGGAAAAAAATTCACTTAAATTTTGAATACAAGACTTACAAAATGGTGTGATCAAAAAGATAAAATCCCTGAAAACCAAGCAGGCTTCCGTAAAGGGTATTCGACCGTTCACAATATTTTTACATTGCATAGTGTGATACAGAAGAAACTTCTTAGACCGAGAGGAAAATGTTATTGCCTTTTTGTAGATTTCAAACAAGCTTTTGACAGGGTTTCGAGAGATAAACTTATGATCAAATTAATTTCTGTTAGAATTCCGGGCAAATTGAGGAAAATTTTGTCAAGTTTAAATAAAACGGTGAAAGCCTGCGTTCGTGAAGGAAATGTTATTTCCGACTTTCTATCTTGTGTAAACGGACTTAAACAAGGATGCCTACTTAGTCCGCTTCAATTTTCCTTATTTATATCGGAACTTTCTAATATCCTTGATTGCAATGGTGTTCATGGCTTACAATTACTCCCAGATACCACCGAGATTAATGCGTTATATTATGCTGATGACATTGTCATAATGTCTGACACAGTTGGTGGCCTCAAGAAACATATTGTATCTCTTCAAGAATTCTGCGAAAAATGGAAAATGAAGGTAAATCTTAGTAAAACAAAAATTATGATTTTTCGTAAAGGAGGCCGCAAGCGAAGCGATGAAGTTTGGTTTTATCAAAATAACCCTCTTGATGTGGTTGCATCTTACAAATACCTAGGTATTCAAATGTCAACTGGAAACGCATGGGGAGAGCCACAAGAGCCTTGGCCGATCAGGCTTCAAAGGCTTTAAATTTGCTTAGGAAAACTATGAATGCTGTTGGAGATATGTCTTATGATTCTTATTTTAAAATTTTCTGATGCAACTATTTTACCTATATTAACCTATGGTTCTGAAATCTGGGGTTATAAACAGTATGACTGACATGTATAAAAAAGGGTTCATCATAAAGCATGTAAACAGTTCTTACAAGTTTCCCAAAATACTGCAAATTGTGCGGCCATTTGGCGAATTTGGCCAGAACCCCAATTATGTAACCTGTATGGACTGTTATAAAAATTTGGTTTTTCCGCTTTACAATGGAAATGATAGGTTCCCCAAAAAGTTTATATTAGTTGTTTAATTTGGATGAAAGAGGATCAACAATCTGGGTCACGCACGTTAAAAAGATCCTCCTAACATATGGCTTTGGCATGCTGGAGTGTGAAAAATGAAGTCTTTGTTATGTATTCTGAAACAGAGACTCATAGATGTATCTAAACAAAATTGGCACTCTGATGATTTTATCTGATAAATTAAAACATCTGTACTTTCAGGTTATTGACCCAGAAAAAAATCTGTCTGTTATAAGAAACCGCTGTGACCTGTGTAGAGATGGGAATGTTGAAGACGAATACCATTTTGTCTTGGTTTTTTTTTTTTTTTTTTTTTTTTAAAAATATTACCCATGAAATACAGATCCGATCCTAGTCCTCCAAAGTTTATATCCCTGATGAGTCCGGATAAAACAACTGAATATAAGTGGTCTCTCGGTGTTGTTTTCATGCAATGAAAATCCGTGAAACATGAAAGATGTAATATTTTTTGAGAATAAAGGATGATTTTGGGAACCGGTACTCTCTTTACGTACGAATTGAACCAAGGCGATACCATTATTTAAGTGGAAGAACAGGCGGAGGGCCGAGTTCTTCCACGCAAAACATGTGTCGCCGGTTCAATTCAGCTTATCAGCTTTTAAAACAGCTTTATCTTTAGGTCATCTTTAACCCATTCGCGATGCTTTACGGCTAAATACAACAAGAAAGGACTGCCACCCACCAGTGACAAACAATGCGTCGAAAACCGTTGGAACGCAACGATCATAGCAACGAGACGGCAAAAAACGTTGGCAGGCGCGCGAGAACGTAGCAAAACGCAGAATGACGCGAAGCGCTTCAACCTAAAAAATAACAATCAATACGCAGCGGGTACTACCTCGTTCAATTTTAAACGCATTTACCGCTGGCATCAGCCAATGAAATTGCTTACATTTCACAGTGTTTACGAATTATATATGCAAATGTCTTCTCATATTGTCATATATTTTGTCATATATACTGTAGTGCAAAGCCCCACCCAAAGGCCCATGTACAAATAAAAATATGAACTGCTGGGGTCAGTGCCAAATGTAAAACAACTCTATACCATACTCGGAGCCCGTAAGGGGTCATGGAAATTATTTATATCTCGTTTGAACGAGATATATCTCATTGAACGAGTTATATTCTCGTTTGAATCGAGACGATACGTTTGTACGAGTTACTATTCGGTTTTTATACGAAATGACATCTCGTGGTGAAAGAGTTACTATCTGTTGTACGAGTTATTACTACTTGTCCGAGAAACTATCTCGTTTGAACGAGTCTTGTCTTCGTTTGTACGAGTTATTAACTCGTTTGTATGAGATACTTTCTCGTTTGTACGACTTACTATCTCGTTTGGACGACTTATGATCGGCTTGTACGAGTTATTAGTCGTGTGTATGAGATACTGATCTCGTTTTGTACGACATACTATCTGTTGGTACGAGTTATGAACGAGATTTTATATCGTCGTTTGCCGAGATACTATCTTGTTTGACGAGTTATTAATCGTTGTACGGAGATACTATCTCGTTTTTTCGAACGAGGTTCTGTCTCGTTTGTACGAGGTACTATCTCATTTGTACGAATTATTAACACTCGTTGATGATGATACTATCTCGCTTGTACGAGATCTATCTCGTTGTACGCATACTATCTCGTGTGACAGATTATTATCTGTTTTGTACGAGTTATTAACTCGTCTGTACGAGATACTATAGTATCCGTTGGAACGAGTTGTCTAGTTTGTAAGAGTTACTATCTAGTTTGTACGAATATGTAACTCGTTTTAATGAGATACTATCTCGTTGGTACGAGATACTATCCGGTTTTGTTACATATACTATCTCGTGTGACGGAGTGATGATCTCGTGGTACGAGTATAACCGTTTGTACGACATACTATCTCGTTTGAAGGACATACTACTCGTGAGACGAGTTACCTATCTTGTTTGCACGATTTTTAACTCGTTGAAACGAACATAGATTCTAACGTTCAAACGAGATAGTATCTCGTTCAAACGATGTGATAGTATCTCGTTAAACGAGATAATATCTGGATCAAACGAGATAATAACGCGTACAAACTAGCTACTACTCGTACAAACGAGATGGTATCCGTCAAAACGAGATAATAACTTGTAAAAAAACGAGATTAATAACACGTCCAAACGAGATAGTAAGTCGTTCAAACGAGATATTATCTCGTACAAACGAGATATTAACTCGTAACAAACGAGACAGTCGTTCTTTTCTAACACGAAGGATAGTATGTTGTTCAAAAGAGATTAGACTCGTTCAAACGAGATAGTAACTCATACAAACGAGATAGTATCTCGTTCAAACGATGATATTATTCGTTCAAAGGCGATAGTAATCGTTCAACAGATGAGTTCGGCAAAACGAGAATGAGCTGAAATGGTTCAATCATATTTAAATCATTCGTAAAAACAGGTGTTGTATTGAGTTTGACTATCAGATTAAACACATCGATATAGGTGTTCCACAATGAAGTATTTTAGGTCCTTTACTCTTCCATGATTTACATAAAGCACTCCCAAGCTCTGTTAATTGCAAAGTAATTATGTATGCAGATGATAAATCTCTTTTATGTAAATCTCAGGATCCAGATATTGGGAACATATTCTGTAATAACAAACTAAAGGTTCTTTGATAACTGGTTCTCGGAAAAATGAATTAACTTTAAATATTAAAGACAAAGATATGGTTGGTTTTTTCACCTCATATTGTAAGTAAAATTAGTAATATTCGTGTAAATATGGCGATAATGTTCTTGGAGCATTGTAAAGAATCAAATATCTCGGTGTTACTTTAGATCTCAACTTCATGGACCCCACAGACAATACCATTATCAAAGGTTTCAAAGAAAATTGTATTATTAGACGTGTTAAAATGTTTGTACCTCAAAAAGTATTCTTGTCTGCTTAGTTAATGCAGGGGTTGCTCATTTTATTATTGTAGCAGTGTTGGACAACAACAGTTCTAAAAACCAAAGTTAGCATCTCGCAAATCCAGCCACATAAGCTGCCAGGGATCATATAAGTGCTGATTTAATCACACATGATGACATGTTAAGAGCTTTGCTGGTCCAAGACCCACAAACGAGGGATTTGCTATGTACTGTTGTATTTCACATGTTTAACAAAACTTGCACCTACTTACCTTGCGTCTAATTTTATGTATACGTCTTCTCAGCATTCATATCCCACAAGATATCAGAAAGTGGGCTCCTTAACATTCATAAGTAAAATCCACATTTCCCGGATTTACGTAACTTTTCATTACCGTGCTGTTTAACTTTGGAAGTATCCCATTAATATTAGAATTGAATAGCCATTAGTACCCAATATTCAGTCACTGTTTTTCAAAATGTTATGAAACAACGTATGAATTTCCTTTATTGTCATTATTCTTTAATTGTGGAAAGGTAAGTCATTGTATTCAGTTGATTTGGGGCAAATCTTTAAAATTGTATCTTGTATAACAAAAGTGTTAACTAAACGGGGCCCTCAGGGAGAGCAGGACTTAAATACTGATGAGGCGGGTACTCGGTATAAATAAAAGTAAATAAATAAATAAATAATAAATATGATATAGAACTCGTACAAACGAGATAGTACAAACGTTCAACGAGATGAACTCGTTAAAAGAGATGTATCTCGTTCATACGAGATAAAAAAATAATTTCCATGACCCCTTACGGGATCCGTAGTATGTGTATAGAGTTGTTTACATGAAACTGAACCCAGCAGTTCACATTATCTGTAAATATGGGCCTTTGGTCCTTGCACTACAGGAAATATGACAAAATATATACAAATAGAGGCAGGAATTAGCATAATTATAAATCTAACAGCTGTGAAAAGTAAGCAATTCATGTGGCTGATGACCGGGTTAAATTTCGTTTTAACTGGAAACCGAGGTAGTACCCGCGCGTATTGATGTAGTTTTAGGTTGGAGCGCTCCGTCATCGCGTTTTTCTGTCTCGTTTCAACGAGTTACTATCTCGTTGTCCGGAATATTTGAAACTCGTTTGTATGAGATACTATATCGTTTGTACGCGGGGGGGTGATACTATCTCGTTTGGTACGACATTACATCTCGTGGGCCGATTATTATCTCGTGTACAGTTATTTAAACTCGTTACGAGATACTACTCGTTTGAACGAGTTCTGTCTCGTTGTACGAGTTTACTATCTGTTTGTACGAATGTTATTAACATCGTTGTGTATGAGATTTTTTACTATCTCGTTTGTAGGATACTATCTTCGTTTGTTCGACATACATCTCGTGTGGACGAGTTATATCTCGTTTGTACGAGTATTTAACTCGTGACGACATACTATCTCGTTTGAAACGACATACTAGCTCGTTTGAACGCGTTACTATCTGGTTGCACGAGTTTTTAACTCGTTGAAGACTAGTATCTAACTCGTCAAACGCGATAGTATTCGTTCAAAGAGATAGATCTCTTCAACGGAATAATATCTGGTTCAAACGAGATATTACCTCGTACAAACGAGACAGAAACTCGTACAACGCGAAGTATCTCGTTCAAACGAGATTAATAACTCGTCAACGAGATAATAACTCGTACCGGCGATAGTCAGCGTTCAACGGAATATCTCGTACAAGAGGATATTAATCGTACAAACAAGACAGTAACTCGTTCAAACGAGATGTATGTGTTCAAAAGAGATACTGACTCGTTCAAACGCGAAGGAACTCATACAAACGAGATAGTATCTCGTTCAAACGAGATGTTATCTCGTACAAAGGCGTGTAGTAACTCGTACCAAACGAGATAGTATCTCCCATCAACACAAACAGATAGTTTAGTGAATCGTTCAAACGAGGGGATATTACTCGAACCATATGCGATAAAACTCGAACAAACGAGGACAGTAACTCTTCCAAACGAGATGTATTTGTTTCCAAAAGAGATGACTGCTCGTTTCAAAAAGAGTACTGAATCTTCAAACGAGATAGTAACTCGTTCAAACGAGATAGTTAATCGTTCAAACGAGATAGATCTCGTTCAAACGAGATAGATCTCGTTCAAACGAGAGTAAAATCTGGTTCAAACGAGATAGTAACTCATACAAACGACTTAAACTCGTCCAAACGAGATAGATCTCGTCAAACTAGTACAACGAGATTAGTAGGCGTAAAACTAGATTAGTATGTAGTACAAACGAGATGTATCTCATACAAACGACTAAGAATCGTACAACGCGATAATAATCGTCCAAACGAGCTGAGATGTCGTACAAACGAGTTAATAATACGTACAAACGAGATAGTAAAATCGTTCAAACGGATAGTAACTCGTTCAAAGAGATAGATCCTTTCCAACGGAGAAAGAAAAATAAGTTCCATGACCCCTACGGGCTCGATACCATACCTTTCATCTTAAAATGATACTTTTCCATAGCACAACTCACCACCATTCCCTAAACTTCACCATCCATACCTCAATTGGCTGTCACAGCCACCTCAAGGCCACCGCCCCCACAACCTTGTCCCCAAGTTTAGTGAACTCCTTGACAAAACGCCACTCATCACGACCAACTTTTCCCACCTGTTCCATCATTCCTCCAGCTCCCTTCTAGCATTTTCCGCAATAAAATATTCTTTGCATTTGCAGTACTGTCCATTTTCCCGATTCAATGTCACACAGTGCATTCAATAGCCTATGACCTGTCACGCGTACTCTGTGCTTAACGCATAGAGACATGAGAAAACTGCCCGTCGTGCGAGGAAAGTGGATCATGATTTTCTTTCGCGAAGCTCTAATGTGAATTATATTATACCAATAACCATATCGTGAATTTTATTATGATAGATGACATCAGAAAAATCGAAAAATGGCTTTAATTTATAAAGAGTGGTATTTTTTGGTAGGGTATAATGCTAACTCAATGGCAAAAACACCAGTGATTGCCTAGCAGGAGTTCATGGGCGCCATGGACACGGTTTAGAACCTAGACTTTCGTAGAAGCTGGACAACACAAGTAATCTTATTTTCATAAGGGTGGTTTGTAATTGGTTGACATACGGTTACTAAAAATATCCGACACGGACCAGTTCTAACAAGGCTTCCAACGTGTGTAAAAACAGGCCTACTCGCCATTGTTCATTGCACACAGTGTGTGGTAATCACTCATCAATAGCATGTCATTGATCAGTGAATGGATGGTGCCCTGTGAAGGGGAATCATTACTACGATCAAACTGATGAAAGGATTCATGTCACAATGATGTTCGGTGGGTGGGCAAAAGTTCGAGGCGTTTACAGTGGACACAACTGCACTATGGCCAATCTTGGGTCACTCTCTTCTTCTTTTGCATCTCCCATGGATCATTTCCACACACACTGAGTTTGCTTTTACCCTTCCCACCACGCCACAGGGGTTTACA
This sequence comes from Ophioderma brevispina, assembly GCA_023653785.1. Classification (NCBI taxonomy): domain Eukaryota; kingdom Metazoa; phylum Echinodermata; class Ophiuroidea; order Amphilepidida; family Ophiodermatidae; genus Ophioderma; species Ophioderma brevispina. The sequence goes on from JAMKCH010033095.1 coordinate 47,169, forward strand.
TTATCACCTCACTCTCCACCCCGCTAATAGTACTTTGTCCTCCCAGGTTCCTTCAGATCCTTACTCTCAAATGCCGCCTTCCACTTCCAAAACCTCTCCCTCCAGTCCCTCATTGTCTCGCTCATTCATTAAACCAATCACCAGCATACAACATCTTACTCATCAAACCTTCGTTTGCACTCCTGTGACTACATCAATCAAATTGCAAAAATCAATGTCGAAAGTACAGAACCTTGATGCACACCCACCTTCACCTCAACATTCCTTGACACAAATCAGACCCCACCTAACTCTCGTTCTTTGCTACTTCATACAAACTCATCACTGCTCAACCACTACTTCTGGTATCTCTCTCTCTCATCGAACGAATCACATGACTTTTTCCTCTGGGTACCCTATCAATGCCTTCTCCAAAGTCTACAAACCACATATACAGAGTCTCCCTTTAGCTCGATATCTTCTTGGCACATCCTAAATGCATCTATTTTCCATTCCCTGATAAACCCAATTGATCTCATCCACTTCACATCTTCCGAATTCCATTTCTCCAGAATTCCTCTCCACAAAATTTAATTCCATGCTCCAACAGCTTCACATCCCTATATGCACCACAATCCATTTGCATCCCCTGTTTCCTGAAATATTGGAATTACCACACTCAATGCCCACTCCTCCGGCATCCCTCCTCCATCTAACACTTTCTAACACAACTCCATCATCACACCAATACCTATCTCTCCACTCGCACTAATCATCTCAGCACTCACCTCTGAGGGGTAGCTTCCTTTCCTTTTCTACTACTCATTACAAAGCGGAAGATACAACTGGCGCCATGACCAAACACTGAAAGCAATCTCTACAGGTCTGGCACCGTACGTCGTAGAGGCAAATCAGAAAAAAAAACATCGCACCTGATAATCTGGACTCCATCTCTGCGTGGCCTTTCGCACAGCTGATGGTACAACCTATCGAAATCCAGTCTTACCAATGCCTAAGACAGAGCCAACTAACATAACTTATGAAGAAGGCCAATGACTGGATATTCCTGATGGATGAGGAACAAAAACAAATAGTGTTCCCTCAGAAATCACTGAGACAGATAAGAGACCAGATATCACCATCTTTTCTACCAAAACAAAGACAGTGATCATCATAGCTAGAGCTGACGGTTCCTATGTAGGAGAACCTATGCAATGCATATGCAAGAAAGAAGTGCAAATACCAAGATCTAGTGGCTGACTGTGAAAGCAGAGGATGGTCTACATACTACTTCCCAAAGAAGCAGAGGTTTCTGCAATATAACAAATGCCTGGCATCCATGGGCATTCCTAAAGGAAAAAGAAAGGCTATAACCGATACAGCAGCCAAAATTGCGCTCAGAGCGAGCTATGTCATCTGGCTCAGCAGAAGCTCAAAGGCATTCAGACAGATGGAGCTACAAGCAACTCCAGCAATATGCTCTGGGGGAAGTGGAATGGTTGAGCGCCACAAAACCAGGTTTAACCCGCCAAAAACTGGGCCAAAGCCCAGAGCCCTCAAAACACACTAATCTAGACAAGAGATACTGCAGGTGAATTTTCCCTACTAAGTCACCTTCAGAGAGGGAGATATATCAGGAGTGCTTATCTTAAAACGGATAAAACTAGGCTCCGAAGGTGACAGCGCTGGTGTTCTACCAATAAACTATTCCTCATAAAATGCTAGTTTCTGCATGTAAAATACCTCAAGTTCAATGTTAATTTATTAATATTTTGAAAGCCAATACCGGTATGGTTCAATGTTAGAGGTCTCTGCCTTGATCAACTTCGATAAGTGAACATTTTAAAAGTTTTCAGAAAGAGAAATCTTCACTATATTTTTACTCAATATAAGCTCCGATTTGAATAAAATTTGAAATGTATTTACTTGATTTGTCAATATTCTGGCAATATTCGCAACCGCGTAGGCTCCAAACAAATTGTGATGAACGAACGTGAAAATTGCTTACGGGAATCGGCAGACTGTCACAGTCAGAGGCCTGGTTCACCAGTAATAGCCTATTTTAAGAACAGTAAGAGTTACCACCTGAAACAGATTTTTTAAGCTCCTTATCACGTGCTTCCCTCGAATTTTTATGAAAATTAATAATTTTAGAATGTATGTAACTTTTATTTGGATATTTGTTTTCAATCCTAGGAAGCTTATGAAGACAGCAGTGCTAGTGATTATGAAGGTATGTACCATGCTGGTAAAAGTTGTAAATCATCAAAGAATACAGTTTAACAACACAGAGCAAAATGCATTTTATAAAAAAAAACACCAGCCTTATTTTTGAAAGAATTAGAAGGTTGAGGTTTTAGTTCATTCAAATCCTAATTAACCGCGGTAACTTTATACTTTATTTGGGGTACAAAGATCTATATATTGTATCAAGAACATATAAAGCTAATAGTATCTCAACAGAAATGCTTTCTGGCAACATTTTGGTCTCTTTCAGAATATGAGACTTTAAAGCATGTCAGTGAAATTCAGACGTTGAATTTGGAATGCAAGCTCCGGCAGACTAGATAGAAATATCCGATGCAGTGATAATCATTAGGATACCGACACAGACTCTTGCAGCTTAGAAACTTCCCTGGACATTATGCCGCCATGTTCCGGTCATGTGACGTAGCAGCAACTAAATCTTGTGTTGGCAACCTATGTGGCAATATCTTCAATTACCTTGAAGTTACATACGCCTGCAAAAAGAAATAATGTTTTCAATTACTTTTGTAATTTAATGTTAATCATAGGATGATTAAATAATTTTTATCATGATAGTAAGTTTGTTATTAATCTTAATTCACATACACCGTTAGAAAATTTTACAGACTCTTAGTTCAATGGCAATAGAGAAACGCAAATTTACAACAGTGAAAAATTTTATTCAATAATTATTTTTATTCTATTGTACAATATATGTTTTTCAAGCGGTTCTTTAAAGAGTAAAACACAATAACTTCTAAAATAGAGTAGATTTTGCCATGCAAATATCACCAAAAACTGTAATCTTAAATACAGTTTTACATTGTTAACCTGCACCTAATGTGCATAATAATTAAAAACAGCGTTTCTAGACTTCAAATGCCGTTTTCTCAAAATGGCCATTTCAAATTATCCCGGTATCATATCTCAAAAACGGAAGCTGTAATCTGGAGTGAAAATAGCCCATATATGAATTTAAGGATAACATATCCTTTTTTCATTTTTTTTATTACATGGAAAATTATATCTCCCCCCCCCCCAAAAAAAAGAAATAAAAAATAGTTTGCTTAGAGGTAGGAGCATCCCCGGATAAAAACAAAACAAATTATGCAAATGAGATGAAATTTGACCTTTTTTTTTCTGGCCGTCATCTAGTTTGGTCAAAAATATCAAACATTTCAAATATGAAGTCTCTGAAACTAAAAACAACAAGAATGGAAATGAACGTACACCATTACCATAACATTGTGGAACTAACTAAAGGTGTATCGAAATAAAACCACTCTAAAAAGGTTTATTACAAAATCGTTCCATTTACTAATTAAGGTGTTTATTTGGAGTAGATTATTTCAAGTGAGAGCTAATACAGTGTGAGTCAAAAAGAATAGGACCGTGATTGATTATATTTTATCAAAAAACTAATTAAGCTTGATAAAAAAAGTTTTAGATATTCGAAACAAGCATGTTCTTCCGCTCATTAGAAATAAAGAATCACCGAAATTCATCATTCCTAATCATTGTTATGCCTGTTCTGCCGAAGGAACCCATTTATCCAGCTGTCCACAGAATGCTGGATGCTTTGAATATGTGTTAGTACCTGGGAAATGACTGGGTCATTGAAATGTAAATGAGATGTAACTCGCGAGTTTCAAAATCAGATTAGCATGGTCTGCACAAAATCAATAATAATGACTAAAATAACAAATCTGAAGGTATTTTCAAAACTAACTTGGCATCTTGGTGGAAAGGTATTAGGTATCATGGCCCCTCCATATCCAGATGTTCAACAAACTTTTATAGTTGAAACTTACTTGCAGACCCATTCTCCCGTTGAGCTTCAGAGACACCTTGCCTTGCAGTTCCCGCAAGCAAACCGTACACCTTGCAAACAGGTTATTATGGCAATGGTCAGGAAATTTGATGACTATGAAACCATCAAGAACCGACAACATGAAGCATCAGGAAGAAGACGGACTGCCAGGTCCCAAACTAACATTGCTCGAGTGAATGAACCAAAGAATCAGCTCAATTCTTGGGTTCATTCTCATGAGCTTTTTCACTCGAGCAATGTTAGCTTGGGACCTGGCAGTCCTCCTTCCCGATGCTTCATGTTGTCGGTTCTTGGTGGTTACATAGTCATGGGATTTCCTGACCATTGTTATAATAACATGTTTGCAAGGTGCACGGTTTGCTTGTGGGAACTGCAAGGCAAACTGTCTCTGAATGGGTCTGCAAGTAGGTTTCAACTATAAAAGTTTGTTGTACATCTGGATATGGAGGGGCCATGATACCTAATACCTTTTCACCAAGATGCCAAGTTAGTTTTGAAAATACCTTCAGATTTGTTATTTTATTTATTATTGATTTGTGCAGACCATGCTAATCTGTTTTTGAACCTCGCAGGTTTACATATCATTTACATTTCAATGACCCAGTCATTTCCCAGGTACTCACGCATATTCAAAGCATTTAGCATTCCGTGGACAGCTGGATAAATGGGTTCCTTCGGCAGAACCGGCATAACAATGGTTAGGAATGATGAATTTCGGTGATTCTTTTTTTCTAATGAGCGGAAGAACATGCTTGTTTCAAATCTCTAAAACTTTTTTTTATCAAGCTCAATTAGTTTTTTGATAAAATATAATCAATCACGGTCCTATTCTTTTTGACTCACACTGTATAATTGCATTGCTGTTATGCTGTTATGGTGTACATTTTTAGTTTAGTTTGTCTTAATCTTGTTCCACACATCAAGTTGGTATACTTGGCTTCTCTTGTATAATTTTTGATCCTTGGAGTGTTTTGTATGGTATCTTGACCTAGGATGTACCTACTTTGCCTTCCCATAGAGCACAATGCCAAAATGGGACCAATGTGAAATTCAGACGTCTTATGTTAAATGGTCCTAACTTTATTTGTACAGGGTGAGTCGGAAAAATGGTCCCTATTTGAGTACGCCATCATATCTTTTAGGAACATGTATCTATCTCAACATATGGGGTATCAACAGAAAGCTTATCTTATTAACTAATTACTAAGTCACTTTTTTTGCTCCCTAGTACATTTGACTGCAGGGGGGGGGGTGTAAATATATCAACACTTAAGGGTGCAGCGAGAGATTTTTGAGACATCCATGTAGGTTCATATTTAGTGCTTTCATATAGATTAGACACTCAAAGGATTTCTTACCTTATATTTTGTGCAGTAATGTCTTAAAAGTGAAAACAAAAGGTGATTTTTATAAGCTTATACCGTATTTCAATAGAAAACATAGGCCTGAATTTCGTATTTGCTCCCCTTAAATACAAATAGGCAAGGGGGGGGACGAGAGGTTTAAATTCTCAAAAGCGGCACTGCCACCATCAAATTTTTGTGAAAATTAATTCAACCACCATCCGAGCGCATACACCTGTAAAAACTGCAATAATTTTTCATATGTAAAATATGACTTCGTTTACCTAATTTGCATGCAAAATTTGCATAAAAGTTTTCCAGAGTAGTTTGGCATTTCTTCTGTTACATTAAATTGCATAAAGCTACGGAAACATGTGGTTTTTTGCATAATGTTGGAACTGTTGTTTACTCTATCGACATAAAGTAGACGTTTTTCCAAAGTTTATTACTAAGGTTCTTAATATTTATTTTGTCATGCAAAAACTACGTTTTTAAGCAATTTCGTCGAGTTTTTCGGGTTAATTTTCTGCTTACCATCATAACCTTTGCATTTTCTTTTTAAGTTCAAATTTTAAAAATCCGGTTGAGTATTTTTTTCTACACTGCAAATTTGAGCACCAGAAACACCACGGTTTTCATGTAATTAAACAACATTCTACGTGCCCCTTGTTTCTCTCATTGGTGTAGTAAATAACCAGCCAGGGCTGCTGCCTGTTCTAACTAGAACACCGATTATTTCTGTCCACTCTCTGTTACATAACATGGCAATTCACGCGCGCCATTATCATAATACCCGCAAATGGTCTTCATTGTCCGAAAGCATTTTTTCTATGATAAAAACTTTTAAGCTCTCTATTTTCTATATGTCATTCCCAAATTTTTCACCATCTTCAATAATGTAATTATGTACATTAGTGAGTGATTGTGAAACGTTATTCAATATTTTTTACATGTTAATCATTGCATCCACGCAATCTTGAATTAAAACATACTCAAAAGAAACGATAAATAGAAACGTTAATTGGATTTCTAAGGAGAACACCGGATATGCAAATTTACACTTTTAAAGGCTGTATGACAAAATAAATTCTTTAGATAATTGCATCTTAAAAACCCAGGCCCTATCTCTAAATTTCTCACATTAACATTTATTCTAATTGGATTCTATCAGTTGAGATTAAAAATTGAAATCAACAAACGCATTGAGATTATAATGTAATAAGATGAAAATTTTAATCTAATTCCAGACTTTTCCTCCATTTTATTCTAAGAATTTAGAGATTTAAGGAGGTATCCGATATTTTGATACCTTCTTTGTTTGTCTTATATACTTTTTAGCAAGACCGTGTAGAAATTCTATGAATTTTACTGATTTTTTCGACCAGTAAGTTGTTACACCAATCTAGATTTCATATAATTTTTTGTACGGATCCATACAAGACAATGCAAAACCCGGCTCGCCCTTCTACAAGTAATTAAAACAATGAAGAAAAGAAAATGAACGAACGAACGCAGGGTTGGGCACAATACGACCACAACAACGGTATTATTATTGTTGGTTGACGATACTGATGATAACTTTTTTCTCCAGAAGATTTACTTTAATGTCTTTACTTTTAAAAGACAGCTGGCAGAAAACATTTATAGATCGGCCTTCAATTGTGACGAGCGAATTAGGAGTCGCCAGAGTTTTTG
>JAMKCH010033096.1:0-24340 GCA_023653785.1 Ophioderma brevispina
GACCAAAAACCTGGAAATCCAGAAATTTCCGGAAAAGTTACATCTCTGATAACTTTAATAGTCATATCAAGATTGATATTCCAAGAAATTTGGGCAACCTTTCATAATTGTTTAGAAATTTGAGAATGCAGCATTCTGGATCTCATTAACAGGATTAAATATAACTTCAGGTAGTCAAGGGGGTCAAAGGTTAGAGGTCAACCACTTTGATATCATCCTACTACTTCAACAAATCAACTTAAGAAGGTTAAAGTAATTATTTACGGTGGTTCCATGCTTCTGTCTCTTTCAGTATTCTGCACCATATGCCAGCTGGTCGTGTGAAACAGAATTACACGAAAAAGAAATTTAAGAAAAAAAGAAAGTAGCGACTACCAGGCTAAGTCTTCATAAATGCCAGGTGATCAAGCTGAACGAGTCGTTTTGTTACAAAGAGTGACATCATAAATACCCTATGTCTGGAATCGTAAGTCCAATTTACCTGTACAATTGTATGTACATGGAAGAATAACAGCAAATAACACTGGTCAAAAGTTTGAGCACTTTGATCAGCATGAACCTATCCCGGGGTGGGAGATGGGGTTCTCAAGTTTGGTTTGGGACACGCCTCCTTGAGTTTGGAAGTAGGACCCGCATCTATACCAATTTTTGCCCAAAAAGGGACCCATAGCTATACCAGATATTTAAATTTGGAGATTTTAAAGGGGGATGGCCCGATTTAAGGATATGAAGTTTTCATCTTGATAGATTGGCCTTCACTCCAAAACCCCATACTGTAAAGTTTCGCGCCGATATTTCAATCCATTTTGATGCGAGAGCTAAAAACGTGATTTTGTAAGCCCCATATAGTACTGTGTAAAATTAATACTGGTCGACCAAAATGGGGCACATTCTCGCTCATAACTTCCAAACCAAACATCCTTTGGCTCTAAGATTTCACAGGGTAAATGAGAAAAATAGTAGCTTTCTTCAGATACCAAAATGTTGACCACTTCCGGTAAAATCTGGGGCTTCTGGGGACGAGGCTATTACCGATCGGGCCATGGACCTTTAAGCAAATTTTGGAAAATGTTGGCTTCCGATTGAGAAAGTTTTTCTACTTTTACAACAAATTTGAGAAAATTTTGAAAAACACAACCCATTATACCAAAATTGGCATTAAAAAGGGGTCATTGATATACCAGAAAGCCCCCGAAGTGGCACCACCAGAAGGGGGGAAATTTTGGCAAAAAACAGTGACTTTGAGCTAAAATTGGTTAAAAATCTCCAAAGTTTTGACCACCAAAATTTAACTTTTCCCAAAAAAAATCACTTCCCCCCAAAAAAATTTCACTTTCCAAAGAAATCTGGTACCACTACTAACCCCCTCCCCCTCCCCCACACACCCAGGGTACCTATGTTCTTAGATGGTCTACACACTTGGGGAAGCTATGAGGTAGGGGTACCAGTGTCAGGAGAGACTTACCCTGCTGCATAGCAATGTTCTCTGCCATCAACAACATCAAACAGAAGATAAGGGCAGAGGAAGAACAGATCTCTCTGCTTAGCCACCTCTCTAATGAAAGAAAATCAACAGGAACAGATAAAAAAGGTATGTCAAATCCATTTCATTCCCAAGATATATAAAAAAAAAGTTTTAATGGTTAACCATCAATATTATCACGGTATTGAAGAGGGCTTAGCAATATGCATTATTGCTTCTACCATCAAAACTGCAAGTTTGTTTCCCACGGTACTTGATGGTGCATATGTGCAAGTGCCAGGCTTTCATATCAAGTAGAGAACACAATATACATAAATCAGAACAAGCACCTTTAAGTTTACGATGAATAGGCCCCCCCCCCCAAAAAAAAAATTGCATGAAAGTTGATAAATAACACAATTACCAATTAGGCCTATCTTCCATCAAAATGTCAGGATTGAAAACATTAATTTCAGAAAAGTTGAAAAATAAAAAAAAAAAGTCTGACCGTATCCCCAAAAGTGAGGAGGGAGGGCAACGAGAATCTGATAATTTTTTTATGCTGCCTTATCATGGCTTTTGGCAAAGGGTAACCAGTACCTATGTGTTTCCACTTGTCCTTCATAGAACTGTTGGGAGGGAAAGCGACAGATCTCGGCGTGCATTCGGAACTGCATCTTCAGCATGCGTACAGGATTGTGAGGGATGACCTCGTGGTTGACTTGGAAGAAACGGTAGTATCTCTCAAATAATGACTGGTTGTACTTCATTCTGGCAGCATCCTGCACGGAGCAATAACAATGAACGTAAGCTTTTCATTAATAATGCCACCCAAAAAATTTATAACATTAGGTTTATTCCAATTTTTTCCCTTTTTTAAAGTATAAATGGGTGGAGCCATTTTATTAGGGATTCTATTACCTCTGCTGCCCATTATTGAAAATGCAGCATTCTGATTGGTCAGTTTACTGCCCATTATTCTGCAATAATGGGTCGCGAATATATTTTGTCATGATATCACAATGTTTTCGGTAATAGAATAGAAATAAAGGGTTTGCAGTATTATTTATGGGCTCATAATGTACCCTCGGCCGGAAAAATTAAAACGAGAGCATCAACCATGCATGTAAACCCTTGCTTATGATACAGCAGGTATCTACAGCCTGTCTCAAAATACTTGTATAAGTGAAAAAGTGCCCTCTTTGGCAATTACAAAATATAGTTGTGACATGATACTTAATCACCTTCAAAGGCACAGTCTTATTAGCTTTCAAATGCCGTTTGTTCTGTTCAAATTGTCTGTTGTAATCTCGAGATGTTTAGTGAACACCGGACGAGTCAGGCGTGGAAGGCCAACTTTTGTGAACACTCAATGACTCAATGACTGATAATCTCTCCACAGGTACGTTAGACTGTGATATGGTCATTTCATTGATTTTTCATGTTAAGGCCATGTTTTTTTATACTGTGGGCACCCATATTTGGTGGATATGTTACATTTTGACTGCATAGTGTGCCTTTAAAGGCTTGTAGTTTGTAAATCTAATGTCAGACATACTCCATTTTGGGTTTTTTGAATAGTTACTTCTTTACCTTTCAATTTCAGTAGTAAAAAGAAATTATTTTCATTCATGCTAATTACTATAGCTCATTAAGCATAATTAGTCAGGGGTGGATGATGTGGCGGAGGAGGATGAGGTGTGTTTTGCATGTAGTGATATAACAACACCAAATTCAAAGGGCTCCTTAGTATTGCTCTATGTTATTACTGATATTAACTCAAAATTACAGTCTCCAATTAACATAATTAATTTTTATAGTTGATAATTAGGCCTAATTAGTTCTCGAACTTACTAATTTCTTGCCGACAATCGCGCAGTGAAGAATTCCTTACATTCAATACATTGAATATGTGCAATACATAAGGCCAGTTATTTGATAATCGGTCTACTGACAAGTCAAAATCAATTAATTATAGTAATTGTTTTAAATTAGCATTTCATAGTGTTCCAAAGGGGGAAGTGGAACGGTGTTAGTACATTTGTTTCAGATCTGAGAAAAACTAATTTACAAGTGAATTTGCCAATTCTTGCCAGATTATCATGGTCCAAAATGCGGCCACATGGACTTCAATTAAGAAAGTATTCAATACAAAAATCAAAAAATACTTGAGGGGAATTAATTCATATACAATTTTAATGTTTTTAACAGAGAAATAGAGAAAAGGCTTATATTGTGCGGTCTTGGACACCCTGTATAAAAACTATACCTAAATTAGTGGATATTTGCAGTTATGTGTCCAACAAAAGTGTAAATTCATCAGAATAATAATCAGTCAACATTTACTCTGTTTTCTTGCATGTAGCAATAATATTGGACAATGATTTTTTTGTGAAAAATTGAACATGCATTTTTGACCCCCCTGTATGTACACGTGAATAGCGGCCACCCGACAAAAGTTATATGGTTGGTTGGGTAATTTGCAGAACCTATACAAAACATGTGTCAGAAAATTTTATCTGCCTTCATATGTGCAGCAGAAGATCATTAGTAAGTCCTATTTTCTACTTTCATTTTACTGTCAACCCCTGTATAACACATGAGTCACCCTGATATGTAGATTCATTAATAACTTGCCTTGCCATGCATATACTCAGAATATATATACTTTTATATGCTTCAATGTAAACTTTTTCACTTAAACTGCAATATCTAAAGAAAAAAAAAAAAAAAGATGTAATTTCCCAAATTTTGAAATGTAACACAATTGGGTCACAGGTTAAAAAACATGGCCTAACAGAAAATCAGGTGAAAATCGGTGGTTGTAAATGGAACACAAAACGAATTTGACTTTGTAAAATGGTAAAAACATTGGTCTCTACCCCGGCGGTGCACTTCCTATTCAAAGGTGTAACGCATGATCGTTCCCAAGGCAAAAAAATACGGGTCCCTTTTCGCATAGTTTCAAGACCTTCTCAGCAATTTTGACCCCTTTTTTACATGAAAACGGGTACAAAGAACTTTAAAAAACAACTTTTTTTGCTTTCCAAGTACACTTTTACCAAATACCTTTTTTGGACATTTCAAGAAACACACACAAAAACATATTTTTTAAAGATGAACTCTGTTGTCATTTTTACCTGTTTTAATACCATCTGAAGCCTAATATATGAGGAAACAAAATAACAGAAAAGTACACTGAATTCAAATAACGAAAATAACATTGAATTGTCCAATTTCAAAATCACTTCAATACACAAGCCTGTGTGAACAATCAGGAGTAAGTCACCTAAATGCTTGCTTTGCATGCGCACAAACCATGCAACAAGCTACAACAGTTAGCTCCTTATTACAATGACGTTTTCTTATTACAGCAAAATTCATCAGAGAAAAGGTAAAGGTACTTTCAATATAAAAACCATTTATACGCCTGGAGGACAGTCGCAATAACGCACACAATTGACCCTGATCCAGACAAATCTCGCAGTTGCGCATTTTGAGACAACGTGGCCCTGTTTTATGGTCAGCACCATGATGAATTCAAGGTACCCTGCTGTCATGGTTCCACAGACCCCCCGGCTGCATTATATATCGTTGATAGAAAGACATGGAATCAGCGGTCCTCTACCTGGGGCACGGAGTTGGAGTAACAAAAGGACCTGGAAGCTCCTGCTAACGATGACATGAATGACTAACAAACAGGATTGGACTTGAACTTTCAGCGGAATTGTCCCAGGGACTGAGTTGTCGAATATTTGGGGCAAAAACAGAAACAAAAATGCAATAATGGATTAAATAAGCGAGAACTTGAGTAAGATTTCTAGGATTACATTTCGTATGCACAAAGAAAATACCAGTTTTCAAAAATTTGAGTACATCGTCGAAAAAGGACACTTTTTTTTAACAAAATCGCATACATTTATGTTCGCGAACAACTTTTCAAAATACACCCTTTTTATGCGGAAAAGGGAACGATCATGAGTACGCATGGTCAATATGGTGACACACCGGGGTCCTCTACTCTTATGCCAGGACATACAAGTTGGGTTCAAAAAACAACATTCACAGTGTCATACAAATTCTCCAGATCCAAGTGAAAAAATCGACATAGGTAGTAGAAATTTATGTTTATTATTGATATGACGATAAAATATAGTGTGATAAGACAATGAATCTCTAGTAATAGGCTTTATAGCCACTTGTCTATTTTTACAATATGTCATTGCCAGGAGGTGTGCATAGCGTAATACGTGGTTAAGGAAGAGGACAAAAGGAAAGTGACTTAGTTTCAGGGGGAACAAGTCAGAGATGTTTTGTGCTTGTTTTTTTCTTTTTTTTTTTTTTTTGTTGAGGGGGTTAAAAAGGAGAGGAGAAAGTTTTAAAATGTTAGGTAATTCCCCTGGAATTACAACCTAGTGGTGGTGCCGATGAGGGACAAGTGGAAGGTGAAAAAAATACACGTCACGGTCTCGAACAGCTAATCCCCGGCGGGGGGTTACCAATTTTAAATAATCAGCGGCAAATGTCATTACCATTGGGATTTTTTTAATTTTTTAACAAGTTATGGTTCTTAAGCTACCCCATTATGCCCTTATCCCATTTTCTCCTTGTTACAACTCTTTCGTTAAGGGATGGTGGGTCAATTTATTGTTGGATAGATATCTGGGTTAGGTAGAGTGTTGAAAACAAGGGGCATCCGAAGAGAGTAAAGTGTATGAGAGTAAACAATATGGGCTCTTTGCATAACAAAATATTTATGTGCCACAAAACCCCTTAAACCCAATAAAATAACCGTAAACCCCGACCCGCCCCCTTAAACCTGGACAACCCCCTTAAAGACTTGTGCAACCCACCTTAAACCACATCAAGCCCCCTTAAGCCCAGGACAACCCCCTTAAACCCGGACAACCCTTTAAACCCGGAAAACCACTGAAAACCCCAACTCCCCCTTAAGCCCAGACAACCCCCCTTTAAACCGGACAACCATGTGCCAAGTCCGCGCAATGCATACGCACATGCGAGCATACGCGTGCATGTGTGCATGTCTGCGCATGCATACGAGTATTATGGGACACAAAAACCTTAAACCCAAAAAACCCTAACCCAAAAACTCCCTTAAACCCCAACAACCCCCCTTAAACTCGTGCAACCCACCTTAAACCACAACAAGCCCCTTAAGCCCAGACAACACCCCCCAAAACCTTAAAAAAAAAAAAAAAAAAAAAAAAAAAACACCTTAAACCCCAACAACCCCTTAAGTCCAGACAACCCTCCTTAAACCCGGACACGCCCCTTTAAACCGACACCCACCTAAACCTAATCAGCGCAAGAGTACATGATTCCCCACCCCTCCATCAATTTAATCAAAATCGACTTTGGATCTTAGATAGTTTGTTCACAAGTTTTTGGGTGAAAATTACCCAAATTTAGCCCATTAAATATGCAAATTAGCTATAATTAGCATATCATGCGCCACCAAACCTAATCAGCGCGAGAGTTAATGATTCCCCACCCCTCCACATTTGGATCTTCAGATAGTTGGTTCACAAGTTTTTGGGTAAAAATACCCCCAATGGATTAACTCATTAATTATGCAATTAGGTACCTAATTAGGCATGATGCCACGCCCATAATAGAATCAGATGAAGGCTGGCAGTCCGATCCACCACCCACCAAGTTACATCACCATAACCCTTATGGGTCTATGTTATCGCGTAAAAATTACCCCAAATTACTCATTAATATGCAAATTAGGTTACCTAATTCGCAATGCCACGCCCATATCTATCATATGATGGGCATGGCCGTCCGATCCCACCCACCAAGTTACATCACCATAACTCTTATGGGTCTAATGTTATCGCGTTACAAGATTGTGTTGGACGCTGCCGACGCCGACGCCTTGACTGATAGACAAATCCCCCTTCGCTTTTCAAGCCAGGGGAAAAAAGTGGTGAGGAAGGTAGTGCATGTGAGGAGGAACGTATGGAAGCTGAAAGAAGAGACAAGAACGAATTTTGAGATGAGAGTGGCGGAGCTTGTGGGGGATGTGGGTCCGATCTGTGGGGGGGTTTTAAGGAAGGGGTGTTCAGGCGTGTGATGAAGTGTGCGGGGAAAAAGGGAGGAGAGACAGGAGAGATACGGGTTGGTGGAATGATGAGGTGAAGGAGGCGATGGGGAGAAAGAAGGAAGCGTATAAGGAAATGAGGGAGAATGGTACGGAAGACAATAAAGTGAGGTATAAGAGATTAAAGGAGCAAAGAAAGTGGGGGCGAGGGCTATGAAGGCGGCCTGAGAAGGAGGTGATTGAGTTGAGGGAGAACCCAAACAAGGTTTATAAGATAGTGAAGGCAATTGAAAAAGGAAGGAAAAGAGTTGAAAGGGGGAAGATGTATGAGGGAAGTGATGGAAGTTGAACTTCAGTGAGAAAGATAAAGGCAGGTCTGGAAAGAGAATATGGATGAGAATCATGAATGAGGAGAATGAAGGGATCGAGGGTGGAGGTGAGGTGGTGGAAAGGGTCGGCAGTTGAGAAGTCAGTCAGGAAGAAGTGTAAATGCATTGGAGAAATGAAAACAGGAAGGTTGATGGACCCTCGGAGTGAGTGTTGAGATGATTATTGCCGGTGGAGAGATAGGGATTGGGTATGATGGAGTTGTGTCAGAGGGTGTTAGTGGAGAGGAATGCCGGGGAGTGGTGTGCGTGTGTAGTTCCCAATTTTAAGGAAAAGGGGATGCATGCGATGTGGGCGTATAGGGGTGTGAAGATGTTGGAGCATGCGATGACAATTGTGGAGAGGGAATTTTCTAAAGAACAGAATTCGGAGGATAGTGAAAGGGTGAGATGCGATTTGGTTGTCTGCCAGGGAAGGAACGATAGATGCAGTGTTCATTGGGATGCAAGAGGAATATCGAGCCAAAGGGAAGAAGCTGTTAGTGCTTTGTGGACCTGAGAAGGCCTTTGATAGAGTTACCGAGGAAAGTGATGGAGTGGCAATGAGGAAGAGGGTATACCAGAAGTGGTGTTTAGAGCGGTGAGAGTCTGTATGAAGGAGCCAAAAACAAGAGTAGAGTAGGGTCTGAGTTGTCTGAGAGTTTGAGGGGAAGGTGGGTGTGCACAGGGTTCGGTGTTGTCGCCGGTGGGTTTGCAAGTGTGGTTGATGTGGTTACGGAGAGTGCAAAAGAAGGTTTAATGAGTGAATGATGCTGTATGCTGATGATTATAGTTTAATGTGTGAGACAAGGAGGGTTTGAGGGAGAAGTTTTGGAAGTGGAAGAAGGCATTTGAGAGTAAGGGGCTGAAGGTAAACCTTGGGAAGACCTAAAGTGATGGTAAGTGGGGAGGAGGGGAGGTGTTATTGGAGTAAGGTGGACCCATGTGGAATATGTGGAAAGAGGTTGAGGGCAAATTCAGTGTGGTGTGAGAAATGTGGGGAAAATGGATTCATGGGAGATGCACAAAGAGTGAAAGAGTGACCCCAAGTTTGGCAAGAGGAATGTGTGTGTGGGAAGATGCAAGTAGGGAGTTGAGGGAGTGGGGAAGGAGGGGAAAAGGTGTTGACGAGGTGGAAAATGTGAAGGAGGTCACATACCTAGGTGACAGGATTAGTGCGGGGGGGATGTGATGGCGCTGATGGACAGTCAGAGTAAGGTAGGGTGGGGGTGGGTGAAGTTTAGAGAATGTGGAGATTTTTAACATGGGAAAGATTTCCTTTGAAGATGAAAGGGATGGTGTACAGGCGTTGTGTGAGATCAGTGATGCGATGGGAGTGAGACATGGTGCTGAGTGAAAATGAGATGGGGATTTTGAGAAGGGCAGAGAGAGCAATGGTAAAAGCATTGTGTGGTGTGAAATTGATGGATAGCGAAGACGATGCGGATTGAGCAGATGTTGGGTTGGAAGAGGCGGCTGACAGACTGGCGAAGGCGAATGGTGAACGTTGGTATGGGCAAGTGCTGAGGAAGGATGAGGAGCATGTTTTGAAAATGTGGGCTTTTGGAGCTTGAGGTGGTGGTTTGAGGAAGATGGGCCGACCAAAGAAGGACATGTAGAGTGAAGCAGTGGAGTGATGATAGTAGGAGGGTTTTGGTTAGGAGTGAGTGCGTTTAATCGGGCGAATTGAAGGAGGGAGTAAGGGCGGATTATTGCTACACGAATGTGAGGTGAATCCGGCTACCCCGTTGCGGGCAAACCGGATTTAAAACTTTGGTTTTACTACTACTACTACTACATCAATACGATACATAATTAAATAGTCAAGGGCCTGATCATAGTTTTTGGATAAATATAGAGAGAGTATTCACTATTTGTTAGATTACAAAATTTTCGAAACAAATTATGTTTTCTACATAGAACAATGTTTGTTGAAGTGAAAGGTTAGGCCGCTACATACTTTTTCTGACTACAGTATTGTTCAGCTAATAACTCCCCCAACTAAGAGTCCTAAGAAGATGAAAATGACTTGAAATATATAAATAACCACTGCTAGTTGAAAGTCTAAAAGTTGAAACCAAGTATGTTCAGCCCAGGTTCAAGTGAATACTAAAGTTTACTCTGGGATGCAGATATCAAGTACAACCCCTAATGTGAATTGGAGAGTGCTAATTGGAAGTTATAACATAACTACCATTTATCTAGATAAACATATGAATTTACTGCTGATACCAGCTATTAAATTGTCCTCTCTCAAGAGGCATGTCACTTAAATTTTAATTAGCAAGTCAACATCAATTCATTTTGTCCTTGGTATATGGTTCTCTTCCAAACCAGAATACCATTTTTGCAGCTCTTTAATTTTCACATAGAAATTTGGGGAAATTGATTTTAGTAATGCTAAGCGTGTTCTGATCATGAGACATGAGTAAATTAATAAACATTTTTAAGGTAACATTACTGGTTTATTAAGAAATGCCTACTTTGAAATTTTAAATGATATGTTTAAAAACAACAGTTGTTCAAAGTATTCCACTCTTCCAGAGGGGAGATTGAGGTGACCATTGACCTGTTAGTAAGGTCAAATGCCTAAGTACTAAAACTTGGTAGTAAATCTTTCAATGCTAAGTAGTGAAAGGTTAACTTAACTACATATACCAGATGTCAGAAGGCCCCTTTACTTTGAGGTGTAAAACGCTTCCAAACGGACAATTCATCCCGAGTTTGGGAGATCTCTCTATACGTCCCTGATTCGGCTCGGGCTCCCCTACCACCCAAATTTTGTCACCATACGATAGAATGTAGCCCCTGATAACAAAACACCACAATTGGGACGACATTCCTTGCGTGGTCATAGCTCTAATCCCTGGGCTGCTAGCACAAGGGTTAATAATGGACGAGGCGCAGCCCTCGTCCATTAGTTTTTTTTTTCCGACCTCGGACCCATTATTCCCCAAAAGGAACGCATCACCTTTATTTCTTTATTTCTGGTGCACTGATGACCTGGATGAACACAGCAGTGTATAACACACTGTAATTCGTTAGAACCTGTTGAATGCATCGGATCAATAAATGGCTACATCCAATATGGGACATGGTACCCCATCTTACAAACCCAGTATTAAGCCCCTTCTTTTGACATGTTTGGGCTTTAGCGGGTTTTAAATGAGGATCCTTTCTCTTTCTCTCGAAGTGGAAACTGTGAAGGAGTTCACATACCTAGGTGACAGAATTAGTGCGGGTGGTGGATGTGAAGGGGCTGTGACAGTCAGAGTAAGGTAGGTGGGTGAAGTTAGAGAATGTGGAGAGTTGTTATTGGGAGAAGATTTCCTTGAAGATGAAAGGGATGGTGTCCAGGAGTTGTGTGAGATCAGTGATGCGAGGGAGTGACATGGTGCCTGAGTGAAAATGAGATGGATTTTGAGAAGGCAGAGAGAGCCAATGGTGAGAAAGCAATTTGTGGTGTGAAATGATGGATAGGAAGACGACTGAGGATTGATGCAGATGTTGGGTTTGGGAAGAGGCGGCTGACCGATTGGCGAAGGCGAATGTGTAAGATGGCATGGGCAAGTGCTGAGGAAGGATGAGGAGCGTTTTAAAAAGGGCTTTTGAGTTGAGGTGGGTGGTTTGAAGAGGGGCCGACCCAAGAGGACATGGAGGAAGCAAGTGGAGGAGGAGAGGTAGGAGGGTTGGGTTGAGTATGGGGGATGCGTTGAAGCGGGCGAAGTGGAAGGAGGGAGTAAGGGCGATGGCTACGAATGTGAGGTGAATCGGCTACCCCCGGTTGCGGGGACAAAACCGGATATTTAAAACTTTGGTACTACTACTACTACATTAAATAAGATCATAATTTAAAAAATAGTTAAGGGCCTGTCATAGTTTTGTGATAAATATTATAGAGAGATTCACTATTGTTATATTTATATGTTTCAGAAACAAATTATGTTGCTACATATAATAAATTTGTTGTTGAGGAAAGGTAGGCCCTACATACTTTTCTGTCTAAAGTATTGTGCAGCTAATAACTCCACAAAAGAGTCTAAGAAGATGAAAATGACTTGAAATCATAAATAACCACTGCTAGTTGAAAGTCTAAAAGTTGAAACCAAGTAAGGTCAAGTCCCAGGGTCAAGTGACTATTACTGAAAGTTTTACTCTGGGATGAAGATATCAAGGACAACCCCTAATGTGAATTGGAGAGTGAGTGCTAATTGAAGTTCTAACATAACTACCATTATCTAGATAAACATATGAAATTTACTGCAAGTGATTCCCAGTATTAGAAGTGGCCTCTCTCAAGAGCAATGTCACTTAACATTTTAATTAGCAAGAGTAGGTTATCAACATCAATTCCTTTGTCCTTGGTATGTTCCTCTTCCAAACCAGATAAACAATTTTTGCAGCTCTTTAATTTCACATAGAAGTGGGGAAATTGATTGTAGTAAATGGCTAAAGCGTGAGTTCTGATAATGAGACATGATTAAATTAATAAACATTTTTTTAAGTTAACCCATTCTGGATTAAGAAAAGGCCTACTTGAAATTTTAAAATAGATATGTTTAAACACAGTTTGTTCAAATATTCCCTCTTCCAGAGGGAGAGTGAGTGTGACCATGGACTGTTAGTAAGGTCAAATGACTAAAGTGCTAAACGTGGTAGAAATCTTTCCAATGCTAATTAGTGAAATGGTCAACTTGCAAGACATATACAGTGATCAAGAAGGCCCTTTACTTTGAGTTGTAAAAAACGGACTCCCAAACGGACAAAATTCCATCCCGAATTTTGGGAGATCGCTCTATACGTCCCTGATTCGGGCTGCCCCCCCCTTTCCCCACCCCCCCTACCCACTCAAAATTTGTCACCATAAGATAAGAAATGTAGCCCCTGATATTACAAAACACACACAAAATTGGAATACCATTCCTTGTGCGTCATAGTATAATCAGGTGCTGCTAGCAACAGGGTTAATAATGGACGAGGCGCAGCCTCGTCCATTATTTTTTTTTCGACCACGGACACATTATTCGCCCATAAAGGATACTGCACAACCCTTTATTTCTTAATTCTGGTGCACTGATGACCTGGCTGAACACAGCAGTGTAAACACACTGTATTCTGTTAGAATGTTGATTATCCAGATCAATAAATGGCTACATCCAATATGGACCATGGTACCCCAATGCTTACAAACCAAGATTAGACCCAGTCTTTTGACATGTTTGGCATTAGTAGGGTTTTAAATGAGGATCCTTTTATCGAAGTCGGGACGAAGGTTGAAGCTGTTTTTCTATAGTTTGAGGGATTTTTAGGCACAACCTCTGGGAAATGTGGGGATTTTTTAATAAAAGGGCAAAATGAATACAGGGTCAATTTGAAATTGGGTTTTTTTTTAAAATTAGGTTAAAAACGCGTGTTTTTTTGTTTTTATTAACAAAAAGTATCGTTAGTCTAAGTTCTGATCTTTAGTTCAACCACTACAGGCCCCATGATGTTCACGGTTCTCCTGGGCCAAAACTTACCAGTGCTTAACTTTTTGTTGAAGCCGGTGTCAAATTGTTCGTCTTGGCCCTATATTGACAATGTTTGGCATTTGGTTGCGTAATTAGTTGGCACAATGTAAGCAAGGGGTCTACATGGTCTATCATCATCATCATCAGCGTCCATCAGGTCGCGGACGACCCCTGGTGACATCATGCAACGACTCTTCTTTCCATAGTGTGTTCCTGTTCTGTGTCAGATCCCTTAGGTGAGCTAGGTCCCCCTTCCGGGTGGCTATGGTAATTCTTGATCCTTGAGTTTTCGCTGCCTACCCCCTTCTTCTCCTTCTAGACATACCATGGGACGTGGACCACTACCCAACTGTATAACAAATTCTTAGTCCCCATCTGGGGTTAAGGGAAAACCAGTGTAAATTCATAATAAATTATTTACGATCACATACTGTCCTGTTTTCCTCGCATAAAACTGGCACATTTTTCTTAAAAATATATAAATGTCACCTCATTTCTTTTTCCCAATATCAGAGCCAATGGATAATGGTTATATGACTTCAGCTAACCATGAGCTAAAGATATTACACTGGGCGGTATGGGTAGGCCATTGTTTAGAGCCCTGTGTTTTACCACCTTCCACGATTCGGGTTGAGTTGACAATACCCGTCCTCTATCACATAACTAACCAGTGACATTATAATATAAGGTCGTTGACCCCGTTAGCCGTCATTTCTTTATTTGGTCGGTAACCCATGCTCGTTCGTAGAATTGAAACACCCCCTTTTTCGCATATCTTTGGTTTAAAAAAATACCCCCTTTTTTTGCAAATCGGCGAATTTTTAGGGCTAAATATACCCCCTTTTTTTCGCGAAATCATGATTTTTAATTTACTACCCTTTTTCAAACAAAACGCGATCCTCTACTATGGACATCGTCACAATAAAATACGATGTATGAGGACACAAAGTGATCATTTGAACCATGCGCAGAGGACAAGAGAATCTCTAATGAATACATATAGACCTATGGCGTCAGCTGAAGGTTTGAGAATTGATACTTGGTTGTTTGAATCCATGGCGAAAATCACGGACGAATTAAAAAAAAAAGTCTCAATAAGGATTGGTAGGGACCACCACACTGTATGTACTATACTCCTTTTCAAATTTTACCGCGAACTTGGAAAATGTAAAAAGTACCCTTTTTTCCTGAATATCCGAAAAAAAATTCGCGAAAGTCTGATTGAGGACAACAGCCTTTTTTCGCGATCCTACGAACGAGCATGGGTACCCGACAGTAAGAGGAGTGGCGGTACCGGGTCGTGACACTAAATTTTTGCTGAAAACGCGGTAATTGAATAGAAATGAATTAAGCAATAAGTTACGGATTTTGGTTCTGCACAAAGGTGTTAGGTCAAAGCTTGCCAGCAAAATTCTCTCATGATGTTTGTCCATGTTTCCTTCCTTTTCTAATAAATGATGACAAATATGGCCAAAGTTAATTGCACACGCACTATAGAAGCTCAATATTTGTTATTGTGAATGAGGTTAAGTATTTGTCCTGAAAAGGACTCAGTCTAAATTGGAGAGCGCAACAGCTAAATACTTTCAGCTGCCGCGACACTAATAACATTGGTTCTGCACTCCCAGATGAAGGGAATTGAAGTGTTTTTCTTTTTTTTACACCGCACAGGGCCGGTGATTGAATTCTTTAAAGCCGTGGTTGCTGAAGTTATGTGATCCACTAGTCACTGATACTGGGGAAATGAAATTGAAGTGACATTTTATTCTTTTTCAAGAATGTGCAGTTTCTATTTGTGGGAACAATGATTATATGATTAATAATTAACAAGGAACTCGTATTTACGCGATGCGTAAAATATGTGCCCGCCGAATATCGCGATCACTAAGTGAGACAAAAATAGCACAGGTCCACTCTTAATTTTGGCCACCACTAGCTCGAAAAAAAATGTACTTTTGGTGAAATGACTTCAAGAAATCTTAAAATTCATCATGTAAAAATCCCTGAAATTCACTAATTTAGTAAAAATATGGTAATTTATTCAAGTTGGCAACACCTATTTTTGAAAAAAATCATGTGACCAATTTTAAATTGGGGACCCAAACGAGGTTTAGAAAGGGGCAAAAACACCATATTTGCACATTTCCAAGAAATGTAAACAGGCTGGCAACCCAAAAGATAGACGACGTGTAACAACCAAAACTAAAAAGAATACTCTTTCAATGAAAACATGGGTACTACAATGTAATTACCTTTGTTGTGGTATACTTTTCCCCCTCCACTATATCATTTGATGTTGTGATTTGCATACAAATTAGCTCATGTGCCTATCAATAGCTGCATTTGCAGATTTTAATTGCCCGAAATACGCCCAAAATCTAATAAGGGCGAGAACTCTTCTCGCCACTTGTTTCCACCAAGTTACATCAGTATACGACTTACAGACTCCAGAAAACTTGTAACCCAAGCCTTGCGGGAAAATTTTCATAATTAATTGCAAATTAGATATTTAATTAGCATTTTACACCCAAAATCTAATAAGCTCGAGAACTCATCAACCCGCTGTTCTTTCCACCAAGTTACATCATCGTACCTCATGGACTCCAGATAATAGTCCAGAATATGGTCACAATGTTGAAATTTCTGTTAATGTTGACCTTGTTTTTCCCTGACCTTTCCCCCACCCCTGACAGACCTAGGGGAGAACCTGGGGTATGAATTACATGTTTAGTAGGGAGGTTCCCCACCTACAATAAGACCCCAAGTTAGGCTACTCAGCTCATCCAGAAAAAAGATATGACCAAATGTTCCCGGGTTAACATTTTTATCATGGGACATACATACATACATACATACGATACTACGGACATACGGACGGAGACCATTTTATAGTCCCCTCCCTAACTTCGTTCGGCGGGGACAATAGAATTTACACTTGGTTTTTCCCCAGCCCCCCCGATGGAGACCACAAAACAGCAGCATAGAAGGACATTTCCCCATCGACTAATTCCTTCTGGTGTTGACCCAAGCATTAAATCCTTCCAATCCCAATGTTGTCCTTCATCACATGACCAAAATAAGATAGTTTCTGCTTCATGACCATTGCATCAAGTGAAGGTGGGTTGACAACTTTAATCACTTCTTCATTACGGATTTAGTGCTTGTCATGGAAATGCGAAGGATTCCTTCTCCAGCACCAAAGTTCAAAGGCATTCAACCTGCGCCTGTCATTCAGCTTCAGGGTCCAACTCTCGGCTCCATCAAGCACCATCAGGAACACTAGGCTGTTCACTAACCTGACCATTGTGTTGCGGGAGATGTCAGACTTTTCATAATTGCAGATAGCTTGTTCAACAGCAGCTCTGCCAAGTGATAGCCGTCTTCGTATTTCCAGTTCACATCCACCTCCTTATGAATTGTTGAACCCAGGAAAATGAAGCTATCCACCACTTCAATGTTTTCTCCCTCTAGTTGAAGGTTTCCAACCTGTGTTGGACATGATCTTGTCTTCTTCAAAGTTCAGGTACTCCATGGTTTTTTTTTTTTTTTATTTTTTTTTTTTTGCCACTCTCTGATTTGATTTGGCCTAGGTCCCTATATGGGTCACCAAAACCAGACCTCAAAATTGCATACAGGGCTGTCCACCCAAAGAATTAAATGCATTTTTCTGCGTCAGTATTACCAGGGCAATAATTTGACCCCAGTTTCAACAAGATCTGATCATTAGATATTTTTGCACCAGATGACCTTGAACGTTTCCCAAAAATGTGTTAATCATGTTTTTTTGGGAAATAAATGCCCATATCTTGAGTTTAATGGGATTTCATGTACCCGCAGCAAGAAATTCTGAAAGTACCTCTGCTTCATAATCTGCAAAAACTTAAATAGGAGGTAGGGTTCAACCATAAAAAAAATTCAAAACGTAAAAATATTAAAAAAGGTTGGGAAAACTCTGATATATAGTGAACTGCTCCCAGGAGGACTATGTAGTAGCAGTTAAGTAAATGATTGACTATACGGTTAGGGTTCAATTTGACGCTCAGACTTTTCAGCACCTCAGGGTACCGGTCAAATCGGGTGATCATTGAATTTTTCTTTGTGACATAATACAGACTACAATAATGTCCCATTTAACTACGTCCCTCTATTAAAAAATTACTTACCATCACAAAAGGACAAGCTAGTGTAGCTGTTGGTGGATCCCTACCATACAAATCTGCTGGTTTCATAATGCTGAGGTGAAAGTTAACTACACATGTGTACAGTATGCCTTATTCAACTTTTTCTACCTGAGAAATGACAGTCGCAGGTTAGTTGGTTGTGGATCTCCCCACCATAATATTTGCTGGCTCCCTACTGGAGAGGTCCAGACCATCTGGCTCTGTGCACTGTGTGGCCTGTGGTTAACAAAATGAAGGCCAGACAATAACAATTATTACCAGCAAAAACGAACAACAAAAACTGACCTTATGAACCTTTCTCCTCAAACCTTGATGTAGACTTGTAAGAGGGTCATCTACCACACAATAACATCATAATCGTCACATGTGTAGTTTTGACATACACCTTAAAGAGTCCTAATTGTGGAAATAGTCAACCTTATGACCTTGAAATCAGGTCAAAGGTCGGGAGTCTCCTACAAACTGATGTAAGAGCTCTAACCGGGTTATCTATCCGACGGTCTGACAATCGAACGCCTATTGATGGGGCTTGAGATGTTGCACGCCCAAAATTCGGACACACAGAAATGCGGCATAAATCACGCAACACACAGGCACAACACACACTCTCATCATTGTTGTAAACCACTAAGCCATTCATGTAATGGCTTGGGATAATGAACATACATAATTCATACTACATCATGTAGCACTACATACCCACTAAAGGTATAACTATTGCCTTGCCTCCCTTTGTCTGGCTAAATCCGGGGATAATGAGGCTTCTACCAGAACATAGGCTGTCCCAAAAAGGTTATTCCCCATGACTTGCCATATTTTAAATCTGTTAAAGGAAATATGTCCTGATTCTTATATTGTTGGAAAATTTGGTATGGATGGAAAGCTTAAGTAACGTTAGTACTAATAAATCACAAATAGTTGAAAATGGGGGGTGTCCACATTTGTTTGAGTTATTTTGCCCTTAATTTTCCGCCCAATAGCTAACTCAAACACGATTCCGACAATCCACATCTCAGTCAATGGTTGGACTCAAAGTGCTACCATCCATAATTTAACGTCGTGTAACCATCATATCGGCAGTGTTGCCACTTTCCTATAACTATATCAATAATAAAAATTTTTTATATCAATAATTTAAAACACAACGACATGAAACAAAAAAAATATGTCCATTCTGTAAACTATGTTTCAATTTTATTATTCCTTTCATTAATCCATCACTATTACAGTGTCAGCAATAACAATTCGAGTCACACTATGTTTTTTGGTCATCACTTTGACGTCACAGAGAGCAAAATTGGGCGCTTTTGATCAATGAAGCCGTGGCGAAAAAATTCCGCCGTTTTCTCGTATGTCCAAAAAATAATAAAAAATTAAAAAAAAATCTATTTGTTTTAATTTTACAATCAATTGGGTATTATTGTTTCGGGAATTTGTGATGTTGTCCATATATTTATATGAATTTAAGTCAAACTGAGCTGACAAAATCTGTGACATATTTCCCTAACAATACCAAATCAAAAAGGTATGTTATTTCTCCTATGGAGGGTTTAGATTAGTGTTGTTGTCATTAATCCATGCTAGCTTGGTAAAGGTTTGGATGTCAAATGAATTTTATTGATTATATAATTGCAGAAACAGGCTGAGGGTTTTTGTACTGAAAGGAACAAAATAGGTCTTTAATGCACTGTTTTTTCAATACACAACAGGAATAAAAAGAAAAATTGCTGACAACCATAGAATATTTGTTTTTTTACAGTTTGCAATGTCCTGTTTTTTGGTCAGTCCAGGTTTCCTTCCTTTGAGGGCCGCTATTGTAAACCAGTACTAACCTGTCCCAGCCGCCAAAGTTGGTCGGCGGCTAACCGTCACGTCACCCCCCTTTGGGTTTCTAGAAATCTTATGAGGAGGGTAGCGGTTACCCTGGTAGAATGAAAAATAAATCTACCTGCAAGGGTGTCAGCTCCCGCTAGTGGGCACCATCCCACCATGCTGCCTTGCATGGTGTGGCATGGTTGCCCAAAGGCAAGGCCCAACCGCCGAAACTGTGTGGATTGACGTAGGAAGGGCATCCGGTCAATTAGATCTTTTGCTCACGTAAATCCGCCTCACACAGCAGTAATTGCTGATTGTGGAGGTGTACCATCCCGCCACCACCGTTAGCGGGGACAAAACCGGATGTTAAACTTGGTTTAACAAACCTATAGGCACAACTACAACTCCTTCAGAAACCTAAGAAATGCTCTTTCATGTTATTAATGAATTTTCACAGCATTTTTTTTCCAGTTTTACGTAAAAATATTTCATCTACTGGAGGGGATAACTTTTTTGTGACACCCTGGTACATACCTTGATTTAACTGTTATATTATATTTTTTTGCAAGTAGCAAAATAAATCCCAACATCCCCATAATTTAATGTTTGTGATTCATTCATATACCTCTCACAGCTGTTTGTGACCCCATGCAAATTGTCTCTTTTATTTAGAACAATATTAGCAGGTGGCGACAACAATTTTGACAACTTATATAAATAGGAGACATGCAAGAGCTTATTATCTCTGCCAAAATCAGACAATCCATTGCGGGAACTTTATATAGGCCCTACAAAGGTCAGGATTTGTATGTTATTAGCGCCCTCTATGTGCCAATTCTCCATAGAAAAGATGTGAAAAACTAGAATTTTTAAGAAACTCATATTTGCCTGCGGGCAATGAAATTTCGTAACTTTACACAGGATGTATTTAGTGGTCTAAATAATCCACATCAGTTGTCAAAAGTGTGTTGCCGTCGATATTTTTTTTGGTTTATAATTTCTGGTTTTGTCATAATAAATGAGACTTTTTCAAACAGCTGTGTCTGAGTAAATTTGTTGGGGGTCAGTTTGGAGCACTTCTTCTGTGATCGAGAAATGACCCTCATTCCTCTACATCCCCGGAATTGCTCCAACTTTATGAAGTGGTGCTTTCCCTCATCTACGATGACGCAGAAACGTATCACGTGATGGTCTATTATTAGCCTGTTGATATAATGGGGGACTGAACATCTGGTTGCCGGCACTGTTTCACCGTGCCAAATCACGTCGGCTCTCGTCAACACCTTCTGACGGATGCGATTGATGTCGCGTTGATACGTAGACCACCACTTTGGAGGTTCTGACTTTCTGTTCGTTCAAGTTGCGTTGTTGGTTGTACAGATTATCAACAATTCTTTTGTGCAGCTTGTAACTGAATGGCACAAAGAATGGTTTTTATATTGGACTTAAATTCTCTTAGAGAATCACATTTCGGATTGGTTTAAAGGTGCAACGAGAGTTTAAAATAACCGGGTCCCAAAAATATGAAAATTCTGAATTTTTGTCACTGTGTAATGCTTTCTATCAAAAATATCTCCTCTGAAAGGATTAAGCTGAGAACGGTTTCTTTGGTACCAAAATTGTGAATTTCTCAATTTTGTATAGGAGCGAATATGAAATTCAGCTTCTGTTGTTTTACTGAATAGCATATACAAATCACCTTGGTTTCATTTTAGTTATTTACAATAGCCAACTAAAAGGTAGGGACTCTATTGCATCAATCTATATGAAATCACTATAATATTACAGAAAATAAGGGGGTGGATGAACTTGAATCTCTCATTGCACTTTAATTACACCATATATTCAAGTCAATAACGTATCATCATCCAAATATTTAACTCTAGCACTTTTCAGCTAACCACATCTGTATTGCTGATTGGCTAAAAAATCACGTAAGTTCATACATTTGTTTGATCCGGAAGGCACCGTATTTCGCCCCAGCTGAACAGTAAGCCAATTTTTTCATGATGTTCTTTCTCCAAATTCGGGCTTTTTTGGAAAGAAGCGACTTTTTTACATAAATATAAAGACAAAGCAGAGAATTTTTGTGTCGTTGTATGCCTTCAAAAATATATCCCGCTTCAACATCACCCAAGTCTTATTTTTTTAAATGTTGCTGCACAGTAATAAAATTTTGATATGTGGCATTTACATAACACCTTTACATCAAGATCACAGAATCTTGTTTGTTTGCTTCTAGCTTTAATTCAGCCATATGGCCCAATGGTCTGACTCATTTCATGCCAAGTTAAAAAAAGTCCAAAAAAGGTGGGATTTCCTTTATGTTTGCATAATTCTACACCTCTATAGATTAAGAAACATTAAGTCTGAAATTTTGATCTCTCAACTCATGGACTATAATATGGGGCTCGTCCATATCACCGCATTCCGCACCCCCTGATAAACCTGGTCATGGTCAGTGGGGATTGGTGCCTCCTACCCGAAAAAAAAATTTTGCTACTCTAGCTTCATTTAGCACATAAATTTTATCATCTGACACAGAACTCCTTTTAAAGATATGATGAGTCCACTGCAGTGGACGCAAACTAATGATAGGTGGTAATATAATCAAATGTTAATGCTTATTTTCAAATGTGTTAAAGATCTTGGGGCCCCGATATACCTTTCTTCTCCCTTCACTTTTTGCATCAGTCATTCTAAGGGTACCATAAGTCAAACCACCAACTCTTTTGTATGAACATTTTGGAACTCAAATGCAGGTAAATCTTTCCGTATGAGAACACCAAAATTGGAAGAGTCTTCTGCAGATCTCCGCTATGACTATAATACAATGATCTTTCCACACTTAAAGCATCAACATTTGTAAATCCTACTTAAGCATATGTGTATATTTTGCTCTGCCTTTCTGATATCTTTGCATTATCATTATATATATTCACACTGTATTCTAATATTATTTGTATTTTTGCCATCAATGTTTATAGTACTTCTGTTATACAGTACCGTGTACAATTAATGTAAATGCAGGCCCCTTGGCAATCAGTGGCCTGTGTCACTGAAGATGCTACCCTGCCTAAAGAAAGTTTAAATAAATCAAAATAAATGAAAAAAATATGGACAAGTGTTTACTTTTTTGTGTCAATATTTACCTTTTTAAACATTTACCAACCCTCCCCACATCCCTGAGATATTCAGGGTAAGCCCCTGGTACGATGATTAGTAGGGCTTGTGTCTCCTACATTATACCCAAGTTTGGCTACTCTAGCTATCTAGAAAAAGAAGATAATGGCCAATGTTGACTTTTTTGAGCCGTTTGACAGTCACCTACACACCAACTCCCCTACAGAACGCAGGGATAGGGGGAGATTGACTTACATGGGTTAGAGGGGTTGATACAGTCCTACAATATACCCAAGTTTGGCTACTCTACTCATCTAGAAAAAAGATATGGCCCAAATGTTCCATGGTTAAACATTTTTTTATCACAGACTGAACATACATATTTATGGTTGCAGCTGTGTTCTCATTTATATCAATAAACGAAGACATCATCAACATTCCCACATTTGAACAGTACAGAAGAAAGCAAGTGGAGGAGGAGAGTAGGAGTGGAAGGGAGGGAGTAAGGGCATTTTTTTCTGCCAGTGGTGAGGTGAATCCGTCCACCCTCGTTCACGGGGTCCAAACCTGGATTTAAAACTTTGGATTTACTACTACTAATGCACACCAGTAGCCTTCTACCTGGTACATGCACACAGTAATATGTAGTACCATTTTGTACATAGAACGTGGGTATGTTTGTTGATGTCTTTCCATATTGATGGCTTTCATATTGAAAACATTGAGAACAAAATCTGGAACAGCACAGTGGCCTCTGAGAAAGTGGGAAACAAACAATTGCTCATAACACAAAACCGCAAGATCTGGATTAACTCAAATTTTGGGTATACGCTTTTCTCAAGAATATCTAGTGAACAATCAATAAAACAGATGGTGCTGGAATCACGAAATGCACCTTTAAAGGCCGACTCAGAGATTTCCTGAAGAGGGCGCACTAATTTTTCAAGCAAATTGTGTTTTTTGCATATACAAAATGCTTGTCCATATTCTAATCAATGGGTGAAATAACTAAGCTCAAATCGAATTCCGTCATATAGAAAATCACAACTTTGTTATAAATTCCTGATCCGGAATTTTGGTTATACACGGTATCCTATGGCACGGTTATACTGTGCATAAATGTTTACTTATCATGAATACGAAAAAAATCCAATTTACATCTAACTTTGGAATTAAGCTTTCTAGGTGGCTATCTTTAGTTCTAGATGACTATTTTTAATTACTACACCAAAAAAATTCTCAAATCTCTGAATCAGCCTTTAAATTCATCTGGGACATCTCTTCAACATACATGTATGTCAACCTGCACAGTAGGTCACTAGTGTGACAGGGGTTTCTGGGGTTCAATATTGACCAAAATCTAAAATTTCCTTTTTCAATGGGCTGTATTTTGCCTAAATTACTTTATATACAGGGACAACTTATAATACCCAACAGCAAAGAATAAATTCCTACCTCTTCTCTCTTGCCTGACAATACCAGTTGGTTAATATTCCTTTCCACTTCTTTAATCTTATAATCAAGGTCCCTCAGAGCTCTGTCCAATTCATCATTGATTTTTTCCTGATCGTCATGTCGATCTAAAAAAAAAGTGATGGTTACTGTTGGTGGTGTATATGCAGAAGGCAAAGTTCGCAATTCCCTTGATAGTTCTGACTAACTTTCACTTACCAGAATTGACCAAAATTTCTAAACTTTTTCTTTAAAAATTTGGAGGTGTGGACAGCTAACTCTGCATCATCATATTATGCATTATTATCCCATCTATCAGAGTGTTGTGTTCGTAGATTTTTCCAAGGCTTTTGACAGTGTTAACA
>JAMKCH010033097.1:0-22224 GCA_023653785.1 Ophioderma brevispina
GCGGTGTATCCCCCCTATTGGGTGTGGTGGTTGGCGGAGTGGTGTTTGGGGATGGGGGGAAAAAGGGTGGGGAGTTGTGGGGTGTATGGGAGGGGAGGGGGACGGGTGGGGTTTTGCGTGGTTTTGGGGAGGGGGGGTGGGTTTGCTGGGTGTTGGGGAGAGTGGAGTGTGCGGGGGGTATTTGGGGGGGGTGGGGTGTTGCAGTTGCATTTATGCATGTTGGTGATCGCAACATTCGCGGGGGAAAAACATATTTTACGCATCGCTTAAATACGAGTTCGCCTTGTTTCCTTAACATTAAG
Organism: Ophioderma brevispina; assembly: GCA_023653785.1. NCBI lineage: Eukaryota > Metazoa > Echinodermata > Ophiuroidea > Amphilepidida > Ophiodermatidae > Ophioderma > Ophioderma brevispina. The sequence goes on from JAMKCH010033097.1 coordinate 303, forward strand.
ACACTATTCCAGATGTGTTAGATTCAAGAGCTTTGAGGGTGGTTTTTGTACTTTGGAAATATCATCATTAAGGGATATACGCGTGATTTGCTAAATCCCAATCATCAGAAAATTATAAAATTCATGTATGGTATCTTTGTTACTGTCATGGATGTACTATCATAACCTGCAAGTGGTTGGCTTAAAAAATCTTGCATTAAAGAGAAAGTAGTTTCCAGAGACACTAATAATAACAGATTTATATAGTCCTTGTGCTATTTGGCCTCTAAGTGCTTTCACAATGGCTGCTTGATCACTGAAGTCCCAACCATACCATAAACCATTTAGCGTCATTTCAAGGGATGCAGCAAGATCAGGATCACTCTTTCCCTTATAGCAAACATGCAGCCGGGACAGCTTCCAAATATCGCATGGGTAATCGGGACAACCAGCGGTTAATTCAATTGTCCAGAGAAATTAGCAAGATTCCGAATCGCACATGCTCGAACGCACACCTATACACATGGATGAGCACAATACACTGGAGTCGATCGTGGTACTGAATTGAGCTATCTTGTCCGCTTATGGATATTTATGTCCTTGCACCCTCAATTTTTTTTTAACCCAGGTTTTTTGGCATACTATTTGGAAGCTTAATTTCATCGTGCACGAAAGAAATTCAAAGCATGGTTCCCTATATGGACGATTAGAACAGGCAGGCAGTTTCAAAACCAGGTTTTCAGTTTTCTTGCGTGCTGTTTTTCTAATAACCATAGAACGTTCTCCTCGGAGGTGGTCTACAACGATCAGCTGAACTTTATATCCTCAAAAAATCTCCTGGTCAACTAAAAACAATACATTTAATAACTGGTATTTGTAGGGTACATTAAACTTCCAACTTGAGAATATCAAAAAAAGCCTTTCACCTCGAGACAAAAATCCCGTATGACAAATCTCTGAAATACTTTCCTTTTTTGGCGTTGTTGGAATTCTACACACTTGTCCCCACTTAAGTAAACTGCTTATGTTAAGAAAATCTTGATACCTAATACTTTTTATGTAAAATCAATGATAACAAATCCATGAAATTGACCATGGTGCAAACTGTTAATACGTTGCAGTCGTTTTACATAGTGCATTATTCTACACAATATAGGTATTTAAAAACAGTGGCATACAGCTGGGAGGGGGAGTTGTTCCCCTGTCTTGAAATATCGAGTCACAGTTGCTCTCCATGGCTCAAATATTGTGATAAATTGCCAATAGGCGACGAAAATAAAAAACGGACCTGTTCTTACGGGGCCCGACCTACCCCGATTTTTCAGTTTTGCAGATTTTTTTTTTTTTTTTTAGTTTTTCCAAAAATCGTAAAATCAGCAGCCTGTTTTTTAAGCCCAAATTTATCAATATGGCAAATTTTTTTTAGAAAATTTGTGAAAATTTTTAATTTTCATTGATTTTTCAGATTTGGGGCTATTTAGGCCAATTTTTGGAGCTCCAGAAAATAAAAATTTTTAAAAAGAAAAAAATTCGCACCGACCGACTGACCCTACTTTGAAAGGTCCGCTCGCCCATAAAACAGGGGGTTTTTCTTTTTTTCGTTGTCGAACATTTTTATTTTTTGTCTCAATTTTAGAGAGGTGGTCACCAAGACAACTTGGGAATTTTGCCTTGTGGTGGGTCAATATATTACCATTGTTACCCCTGATAAAACAAGTAATTATAAAAAAAAAAATGTCGGGTCACTAGGCATAATTTACACGAAATAAAAATAACATTAAAAAGGCATTTTAAAAGGATAGGTTCTCTAGTTTTAAGTTACACCTTTTATTAACAAAAACATGTATAAGAGAATCTCATAACTGATTTAAAGTAGAGTTTGATACCTGAGCAATAAGATGGCTAGCACCATCACCTGTTCCAACTTATCTCCCGTTGACCTTTGTGTGTGACTTTTGACCGCTCACATGTGTAAGCTTTGATTTACAAAAGGTTACACTTCCTGTCCATTTCAATAAAGAAAATAGAAAAGGCACCCAATTGGGCAAAAAATTTAAAATGCGCATAAATAAGAGTTGTTTACATTTAGTGGGAATAACATTTAAAGAACAAATTAAAAAAAAAAAAAAAAAGCCCATTGGGGCGCAAAATTGTAACGAGCTGGGCCAAATATGTACAACGCATCCCTAAGTTAGAGCTTTATTTGATGTTCGTAAAACTCTCCTGTCATTTCAATCAAGAACATAGAAAAAACCCCAATTGGGCGCAAAATGTGTTAAATTGAACCCCCCAATTTATAAGCTTTAATTATGTAAAACCAGTATCGGTGACGCACTTCCTGTAATCTTTCACAAATAAAGTGTAAATAGACAACGACACCAATTGGGCGCAAATATAGTACAACGCATCCCAAGTAGAACTATCACGCTTTAACTTGATGATGCGGAAAACTCTCCTGTCATTTCAATAAAGAAAACAATAGAAAAAAATGCCCAATTGGGCGCAAATAATGTTAAAACTTAATCCCCAAGTTATAAGCTTTAATTTAACGTAGGCTAGGTTACACACTTCCTGTCAGTTCAAGTAAAGAAATAGAAAAAATTCCCAATTGGGTGCAAACTTGTGTAGCAACTGGGCGGAAAATATGTAAAACTGCATCCCAAGTTACGAGCTTTAAATTTTAATGTATGTAAAACTCTCCTGTCATTTCAAAAAAAGAAAATAGAAAAAACACCCAACTGGGCACAAAATGTGTTAAAACTGAATCCCCAAGTTATAAGCTTTAATTTAATGTTGGTTACACCTTTCTGTCATTTCAAATAAAGATGTTACCTAAAACTTCGTCTTCAATAATATCCACACATGTATGGTAAAAGCTTCAATCATTACGTAGTGTAACTGTACGTGGCCTGATCATTTTCTTATAACTCTCCTATTCGTTACTCACCCTTTATCTATCCCTGCAACGTTTTAACCAAACTCCCATTTCCCAGCCAGTCTTGGCAGAGACTAAAATCAAAGAAATGCTTTACCCTGGCTTTTTAAGACCATTTGAAACCGGCAATGATTTTATTCTTTGTCTGAAATTGCATCGCAATACATACCCAACACTAGAACTCCAAAATTAATACTAGGATGTAGATCATTTTCATAAAAAAAAACATTTAATGAAATGACCTTCAGACAGGAATCCTATATGCTTCAAATAGAAATAGACTATTCGCAATTTTGAGGGCAGTGATTTCTATGCAAAGACTATGCATGCCAAGTCAAGCTGGCCACCAAATCAATTTGGGCCCTGAGGCTGCTGTTGCACTTCAGTTATAGGCATTTGTAATCCTGGAGTCTTGATCTTGACCTTTGGGATCTAGATTGTCAAAAGTACCATTTATGGGCCAGGTGCAACACTAATTTGCTTCCATGTTTAACCCTGGGGCTGCTATAATACTTTATTCAGAGGTATTCTTAAGTTTTTACTTGTTGACCCCAGAGGCTGAACATTGATCTTTTGATCTCTTGGGTTGAGGTGGCTTAGGAAAAGTCCAGAGGCCAGGCCCTATGGGACTGTGGTATTCAAACATAGTAAATGGGACCAAATTGCAAACAGGTTGGCCCTCCAAGGAGGGAAACAAAGAATTGTCCAGCACTTGTTTAATCCAAGTTTGCAGGTTAAGTTGGGTGGTTTCTTGCAAGTTACAGGATTGTGATTCACAATACTGACAGAGAACTCTGTCTCCCCCCCCCCCCCTTTTCCCAGGTCCCCAAGCAAGCTTTCAATTCCCTAGAACTGGTGAGCGGATCTTGGATCCTCATTGGTCAAAAGATATAAAAAGATATGTCATAAATCCAAATGTTTAAGATTGAAGTAGTAGAAAAGTGGGTGTCTTGCAAAGGGTACAAACAAATGCTTATTTTATCTTCAGAAGGGATGTTAAGCCATCAGCCCATGTACAGATCAAGAGCCATTACCTGTACATGCATATCACATTAGTTTAAAACAAGCAAAGTAAGGTGATTACACCTGGCTGTACCAATTCCATCCCGGTGAATGGACCCCAATGGAAATACAAGCTTCCTGTAGGGAGTTTCTTGGGTTATCCTGGACATAGTCCAAATATATCAAATCAAGTGAACAGAAAATTGTACTCCTGAACTTGTGAAATGTGTGCTTTATTGCACAACAATCTCACTTTCAAAATGTAACTTCCTTACACCTTGCAGCCTTTCACATCACGAGTGACATTTAAATGACACTGTCAATAGTCTACTGATTGATATTCTCATCACAGTCTCTTACTCCTACAATCTTCCAGGTGACAGCAAAAATGTTCATGCATTGTTGTAGTGAATGACAGAAAATGTGTATTTATTCTAACGATGCAGGAGGCTTGGGTAGCTCCAGGCCCACTAAGCGAGCACTCTCCTCTATAGATCTTTCACCACCTTTATATACATCTTGAAGTTCCTGTATGAAAATAAGAACATCATAATGACCATAAACAACACTCATTATACTCATTGTACTTAAATTTGTGGTACAAATCATTTTATTTGGGAACTGATTAACAGATTGCTAGGCATTTCAACTAACCCAAACTCCCTAGTGGTGTTTTCATGCCAAATACTATACCTTACAAAATCCTTCAGTAGGAAATCTTGGCAACTATAATACCTCACACAGCCTGGAAAAGCCACAAAATTTGACCCTGATCAACTACTCCACCTCGCACAGTTCTACAAAATGTAAATGGAATGTGGAATCCTGTTGTTCACACCAGATCCATGCACCATGCACCAATCAGTAGCAGAGTGTCATGGGTTTGAGACATGTGCCTACATATAAATAAAATCAACAAAGTCTGGAAATATTCCACTGAAAATATTGCACTAAATAATGGCCATAGCATGTGATGCATGTTTTATATTTTAAACTTATTCATCACTGACCCAAATTATTTCTGACTTATATACCACAGTATGTCCAAAAGTGCCCATTTTAGTATTTAGTTCAACACTAGCTGACTCAACATTAAGAATAAAGGTATTGTTTTTAGCTCTTGTCATGTATCTGTTGGGTAATTTGAAAATGGGCGATAACATTATTTTAATCAGGACTACGAGGCTCCAAAAGTCACCAATACACACACAAAAAAATGGAAGAATCTGTGAACGCCAAAACACACACGCAACGTAAATAGACTTGAGCATGTGAAGTAAAACTTGGTAATATGCGCACAGGCAATAACCAAAGAAGTCACAAGAAGCTTCACAACTTTTAAGATTAACTTTATAAACCATAATTTTCTCTCTAAATTAATGTTTTATGCTAAGTTCATTTAAAGTTTGTATTTGTTAATTTGTGTTTTTGGATCTGAAATACAGGATATGAAAATACAGCTAAAGGAATGCTCTATTCAAGTTGTCTATGCAGATTTTGTAATTCATGCTATGTGGTATTTCTCAAAATCTATTAAATTTGACAAAATTATAACTTACAGGTTTTAAAAGTACTAGTATATCTACAAATATATCAAACTTGATTTACACTATCTTTTCGCTAAAATACCAAGCATAAGGTCAAAAAAAGGAAAGTTTGTTTCAGCTTCCAGTAGCTCAAAACCCTAAGCGCTATGCATTTTTCTTTTCTTACTAGTAAAAAAACCTTTGCGCTACGCAGAAATTCTTTTTCTATTGTGATTTTAGACCTTTTTTTGCCAAATTTTCTTTTTTTTACTTGTTTTAAAGAAAATGTTAAAAATTTAAAGAAATGTGGTAACTCCATCATTTTTTCCCAGCAAAGCAGTAATTTATAGAGCTCTCTCATGATGCAGCTGTATGTAGATGGCTCAGTTTTCAAGTTGTGATCCTTTAAAATTTAAGACTTTTTTATGTAATATAAACAAAATCTCCATATGGACTTAGTGTCTCCTGACAGTTCCATAAATTGGGCTGTCAGATGGCAGAGCTCTGTCCATAAAGAGTTCTATTGCATGATGCAGTTCATATGTACGTAGAAGGCTCAATTTCCAAGTTATCAGCCTTTAAAGTTAAGACTTTTACATTTGACCTTTTCATGTCATACATTTCTTTTTAAAACCTCTGACAGTTCCTTAAATGGAGAAAATTTGTCTTCAATTTAGATTTCACATAAAAGGTGTCCCTAAATATGTGAAAATTCTGATTTTGCAGTAATGTAAAGCTTTCTATCAAAATAGCCCCATGTGAAAGGAATTAACTAAGAATTGATTTCTTTGGTAAAAATGTGAAATTTCTAATTTACTATAGGAGCAAATACTAATTCGCCTATGTTTTGTATTGAAATTAAGCAAATAAAATTTGTCCTTTTGTTTTCCACTTTCAAGGCATTTCTGTAGCCAAATACCAGGTAAGGAATCGATGATGTCTATCAATATGGAAATAACTGTATATCCTCTAATAACGCCCCGGGGGCGTTGCATTGTTCAAAAGGGGGCGTTTTATTTGAGGTCATTTGTTCCATTATAATTTACATTAAAAAACAATCGGCCTCAAGCACCCTCTGCAGAGCTGCGCCACTCCCCCAACTTTTAAAATTACCTTTCAGTACTCAAATCCCGTATTTGCGTTCCCGTATTTGTTTTGTGAGTTCACCTTTTCGGCATATGACGCCCACCGCTTTGCAAAATAGTATGATTCGAGGGATGATTCGGTGTGGTTACCTTACCTGTCTCCCACATGATTTAGTCTACTTTTGGCGATCACCTCCAGCGATCATGCAGTAGCAAAATCAACTATCCAACTAAGGACCGGCAAACATTACCAATCCATTCAATTTCACATTGTGAGCTTTAAATATATTCCTCTTTAAAAAAACAGTGTTTTTTGCTGATTTCTTTCCTTTTTACTAACACTAATTTACTCTAATATCACTTTCCTTTTGACATGGTCCATATCGACCATGTGATGCAACCTAGGAAATACTGCCCGCCGAAACGCTGTGAAACTACCATTTTGATTGGTTAACGAACTGAATTACGTATTTGTTTACAAGAACTTCCAATCAAACAACAGCTAATACGATGTAATTACCGACCTAGGGTCAGAGGATATGGGTCATATTTATGTCATTGGGGGGGCAAATAGTAGTCGATTGTACTGCAGCTGTTTATCAATTCAAGGTTATAAATATTTTATTATTTGCTCTCTTAAATCCTATTTTTAGGGGGAATTCGGCAATCCGTACTTCTGTTGCATTTTTGAACTATTCAAACATTTACAAAATTAGAATATCCTACTAGTACAAGTTGGCAGCTGAGCCTATATGGCAATGTACCGTTTGCTCTTCAAAAATAGATATCAAAAAACATGCTTGTCCTTTCTAATGGCCGCGCACACACCATTCGCACACCCAGCAACGAAAGTCCGCTGAGTAATTTTTAAACCTCGCTATATAATAGCTTTATAATGTATTCCTTGCATGCACAATATTGGCATTAACAAAGATCAGTTTTTTGCAAATCTTACACTTACAAAAAGGGTAATCCTGTGCTGTAATTTAGCAGTGTAACTTGTTGGATTTGTGGACAAATTGGTGAGTTTTTCAGCGACCTTCGGCAATCAAACGTGGGGCGTTTATTTGAGGGTTTTTACATTTTTTTCATTAAAAAGTAGGTGGGGGGCGTTTATTAGAGGGGAGAGCGTTTTAGAGAATATACGGTAACTATAATATGGCACAATATATGGAATGCCCCAAAATCTCGTGTTGCAACTTTCATTAAAATCAATGGCCTTTTCACTGCACTGACATTTCTATATACAGGCCATAGAGCGAACCTTGGGGGCAAAATTCAAATCCACAGATACTGATTTGGGGTCAAACAATACTGATTTTTTTTCTCGTAAATACCCTGCTGTATTTCAAAGTGTCATGTGTTCTTTATAAGGATTTATTTTTGGCATTGATGCTCTTTTGCACTGAAATCAGGGTATTTAACTTAAAAGGTGTATTTCGTGATCCTAGTAACCTCATTTTTATGGTTTACTAGATAACTTCGAGAAAAGGCTATTTCCAAATTTCAAGTTGAATTCTGACAGTGCATTCTAATTTTTTTTGAGCAAATGTTTGTATCACAGTACCCCCATAGACCACTGTGTTGTATTTCTGTCCGTTAACAGAGAGGAAATTACCATTTCTTCCATGTCGATCAAATTTGCAACTGCAAGATGCGGCACACATAACATACTTGGAGGCCTCGGTTCAGATCATATAAAAATCGAAACTTTTTAGGTAATCAGTGGTACGAGCTGGGATCACAAAAATGCCCTTTAAGCCTATGCCCATCCGTAATGGCGTTCTTAACACTATCTCAACTTATCTTTTTCTCATACAATCCAGAGGCTTTACACCTCTCACAGGTGCCCCTTTAAGCCACACTTCTCACTTAACCCTGCCAACTATTTTCCCTCATTACAGTTATGTCACATGCAGTCCTTTGGTACTTTGGTTGGAGTACTATAACTCCACTTCCCTACCTCCTTGAAGTGACGTCAGCATAGATTTGGGGTCCGCACATAAACAGCGCACTGGCTTAAACTGACAGCATATTTACACGCGCGCAGAGACGGCATATCTTCCCACGTGCCATCAAAAGCATGTCAAGGTTAGGACATCACTGCATGGGAGGTGGGGGGGGTAGAGAAAGGGGACTATAATAATCAGAAGGTGTAATTAAAAAATACACGGTTTGGTCCTCGGACCGCTTTTTTCGCCTGCCGTCGCGGTTAGTGATGATGACCCTAACATGACTTGACCTTGATATGTGACTTTGAACCTCATCAACAAATGAGGGGATACCATGTTGCACATATGATTCCAATTTGGTTCCAATTGAACTTCAACTTTTCATTTTTTGGAGTTCAAAAATTCCCCCCCCAATTTTACATTTCAGCTATCTTACAACTCACCTCACTTGACCTTGACCTTGGTCTGTGAACTTTGACCTCATCAACAAATGAGGGATCCCATGTTGCACCTATGATCAAAGTTGGTTCCAATTTGACTCAAGCATGTCATTGAGGTCAATTTTACATTTTCAGCCTATTTTACAACTTACCTCACATGACCTGGACTTGGCATGTGACCTTTTACCTCATCAACAAATGAGGGATCCCATGTTTGCACCTATGAATTCCAGTTTGGTTCCAATTGGAACTTCAACTTTTCATATGAGGTCATTTTACATTTTCAGCCTATTTTTACAACTTGACCTCATGACCTTTGACCTTGGCATTGTGACTTTTTGACCTCATCAACAATGGGGGATGCCATGTTTGCACCTGTGACCCCAAGTTTTGTTTAAATCCATCAAAGTATGGTGGATATTACATCAAATGTTACCCCTTTTCCACAACAGACATCATCAACAAAGACAACTACAGTGGACACAGTGATCCCTATGTGTGTCTTCCTGCTTAGGGCAGGCGACACAAAATAAAGTATTTAAATAAATCTCTGACCTCCTATTATTTCTTTGTGATACTGTTAGGAGGTGTTTAAATTATCTTAATTGTTGCTTAAAGAGCAATTTGCTGTAATCACCTAGGACTCTGGCTTTGCAAACCAAGTTGATTCATTCTTTTCATGAAATCTCCCCTTGAGAACTGCACCCAATTTCCTGAGAGCATGAGTGGTCTTGTGGAAAAGCGCAGACTCATGACCATTAGGTTGTGAGTTCGAGCCCCGACGTGGCCAACGTGTTGCATCCCTGGGCAAGACCCTTTATCTTGCTTGTCTCACTTCACCCAGTGTAAATGGGGACTGCTAAGGTAGTCTACCGTGCGCCAATTATAATTGGTTGCCAAATTTCAATATGTACAAATGTGATTTATCAGTAGTGACAGCAGAATAAATGTAAAGCACTCTGAGACTTAATTGTATAAGTGCATATAAATACTGGCATTTTTTTTTTTTTTATTGCAGGTGTCAACCAAGGCAACAAACTAACAATTGCATTGTGATTGTATATACTCTGTCTGCTTGTTGATGTTATACAGTTAGTTTTCTAGCCTACCTCACATTCCCTGGTGTCTGAAAGCAAGCATAGGTATGTCTGTGCTTGTTTAGCATTGCATTGTGTCCCCTGCATACCTGCTCCTGAGTTACACGGGTCTTTTGTATTTTCCATAATGTAGTTATATGCCAATAGATTGCTTGGTGATTTCTGCATGTGATTAAATAAAAAAGAATATGAACTACGGTGGTACATTATTTTGTACAAACTTGAGTATATTCCAAAAGCAGTATCAGGTTTTAACCATTACAGATTGCAAAAAGTCCATTTTGATTTAACAATCTGTTGAATATTGATCTTTAAATCACTGAATGTTAAGCACCATTCTGACCAGTTTGGAGAGTAACATAACTTTTTAACTGCTTTAACTATTAGTAATCCACATTGTTTTTAAAAACACTTCCCAGACTTTGGGCTACTCTAGCCCAGATTCGCTTTAAGTGGTTTCATTCTTTACTTGCGCCTGAAGCTGATCCATTGCTAACAGCTAGCGAGACATTGGCAAGTCGCCTGGAACCTGCCCTTGATTTCTAGACATCTCACCTCCATCCTGTTTTTCAAATGAACGTACCCCGATATCTGTTCTGCCCACAAAATTGTACTGCTGCATGTCAAAATGGGCCAACCTTTACTGCTAAAATTTCTGGTGTGAGACACCCAGGGAATTCCCTAGCGTGGGTCCTGGAAATGTGTTTAAATAGCCGACACCATCTGTAAGAGCTCTTCTTGATTTGGTAAGATTTGCTATATGATTGTTTTCATTCTTTGCAAATGCATGACCCAAATTGTTTTCATTTTCAACGCAAATGATCGTCATTGCACACAGTTGTAAACTGCCATGATTTACTGGCCTGAAGTCACCCTGCCTTGAATCCACTTAGAATAATTTTTTAATAACACCTACATCTATCCACATATTTTATACCAACAGCTGGAGATCGTTGTAAAGATATATCGAATATTCTTATTCAGTGGGCGTGGTTTATCATGTTAACAAGAAATTTGATTTGTTAAGGTCAAAGCTCCGCCCATCCATTACTGGGTAATAGATGGATAGTGCGTGCAGCAATTACGTGGTGTAGTCGAATATATGACACGCGCAAACGGCGCGTTTAAACTGCATGTCGCGTTTGTTTCGCAAATGTAATTTACGCAGCGTGACAATCACCACACGGTGACATTGGTTCCTTGGATTGAAAAATTTGTTTTCAAGAGGGGTGCTATTATTTAAATGAATAAAAAAGAATGATGTAACAATATTTTAGCCAGATAAATTATGTCGATAAAAAGCAAAAAATACTCAATTCTAAATAAGAATGAGAATAAAAGATGAGATTTTTTGTTTTGGCCATCTTAGATGGTGTCATAATGGATGGGCATCCAATATTTTATCGTGGCCGCGTGGTGGATGCCGGCACTCAAAATATTGGATGCCCATCCATTATGACACCATCTAAGATGGCCAAACAAAAATCTCATCTTTTATTCTCTAAATATAAATTGTTTAAGAATATTGGTGACAAAATATTAAAACAGGCACAGCAAAAAATATTTCACAAATGTTACATGCCCGTATGATAAATATTCAAACATCCAAGCCCTTCTATATATTGTTACATTGATCACAATATTTGTGGGAAGAACAACCAATTGAGACTATAGACGCCACAGTTGTTAGCAGTTGGTATATTCGCATATGGCACGTTTCACGAGAGAGGGGCCCAGTGTTTGCCTATTGTAGAAAACACATTTTTCAGTATAATTTTTGTTTTGGCCACTTTATCAGTTTACCTATTTAAACTCAAGAAATTCACAAAAGCAAAATCTGGTAGAAATTTGAGTTGCCTGCAATAAGTAGTTTCAAGATATGAGACTTTTTGAAAGGTGAATGTTACACTTTTTGATGGACACAATTTTCCCATTTTTGTCCATCAAATGTAACATTCGCCTGAAAAACAGTATTTTGTTTGTAAAAATTTATCTCAAAACAGGATAGTTTGAAAACAGTCTTGATATGAATAAGTGGCCTAAAATACATAACATATCAAAAAATCAAATTCTCTCACAAAAAGTAGGTAAAAAATCATCATGTTTGCTGCTAATGTTACTTTTGATGGACATATTGTGTCCATCAAAATATGTAACGTTTGCAGAAAGAAAAAGGGGATTTTGGGTTAAAAATTACATTTCTTTGCCCAAATTTACTTTTGGAGTGTGTCTTGGCTCAGAACTTTCCACTTAATACTGTTAAAAATGCCCTAAAATTACATCTGATACTTGAAATTACACATTTTATGTAAAACCGGGAAGATTTGGACCCCTCTATCGTAAAACATGCCATATGCCATGCAGAAACACCTTTGCTCATGTGGATCTTAACCAGAAGTTCCCCTTAATGACCTTTGACTCCAACGTCAAGCACAATTTTGAAGGATCTGAAGGCTGCTTCATATGCGTGTGTCACATGACTGTGCTACCTTGCATTTAGGGGATGTGAATTTTTAAAGATTTTTCACATTAATACCGGAAGTTCCCCTTAATGACCTTTGTATTTATGCCACTACCTTACATCCTGTGTAAATTTTATGAAATTTCATTGCGGGCAAATATGTTTTTTTATAAAAATCTAGTTTACACGTCTTTCAAATGCAGGGGGGTAGGACACGATCTGCTCGATTTGGGCATTAGGGATTTGCAAACGGTAATTTTGGGAACTGCTACGTGCATTACTATGGCAGTCTCGGTCCCAGTGACATTAAAAAATCATCTCTTAAAACCTTTGTTCAAAAGATCTTAGTAATATCATGATAAATTAAGAAAACATTATTGACTTCAAAATCCGTCGGGGTTAGTTGATTAACCCCGCTGCAAAATAGTGTAATTTCCAATAACGGTCATTAAGATTTAAATATTCGTGACCACGCCTATTCTTTAGTCAAGTCTGTGTGTAACCGTTCGATATGCCTAAGAGCGCCCTCCTACCGTTAAGTCTTTGAAACAGACTAGCACCCGAAAGTTGATGCCATTTTGAATTTGCTGTTGCTGTTAGGTTGCATGTTCCTACCCCCCCCCCCCCCCGTTCTAATGGTTAATGGCATATAGAGGGCGCTATAACATGTACAAATTATGACCTTTGTAGGCATATGGCAAGATCCCGCAATGGACTTTTCTGATTTTTGCAGAGGTTATAGATCTTGCATATCCCTAGTTATACCAGTTGTCAAAATTGTGTCACGATAGCTTAATTGCTCTAAAAATAAGAGACAATTTGCATGGGGTCAAACAGCTGTGTAGAAGGGCCTAGGGTCAGTGGTTCTGACAACATAGTACATGGGGAAATGTAATGGATGTCTTGGTTTAGTTTTTTTCATATACAATTTTGACACCAATATTTTTCCAATACAGAATTTCATGGACAATCTGAAAATCATGGGTGTCATTTTTTAAAATGTGTTCTTGGGTGTTTTATAAGGGGGCAACATTTGTACAGGGGTAAACAATAAAAGTGTTTAAATTGTTTTAAAATTTATACCAGTCTTTTCGGCTGCTCATAAGGTTTCTAGAAAGGTATAGTTTGCTATATTTACGACCTATTGTTTTAGTACAATAGGCTCAAGAAAGTTCAAGGTCATTATTTATAGAATGGTCCGATTTTGTTGAAACTGGTTTTAAATCGTTCATTGGGTCATACTAAATAAGAAAATATAGATTCTGTGTTTCACCTTTCAAAGTGAGACTTTTAGAGATATAACTAGTGGTCTCCCATAAACCCTGTGGACCATGGCCATATTTGCCCTCTTAATTATTATCAAAACGTCATTGACAACGCGACCTTTATATTTTCGGCTTCTGTACAGTAAGGCGAACAATTTGGCACCATTTTTAGAACAAACCGATGATTCTGAAATTTTACCCCCAGTGTGACCTTGAACCCATTTTACCTTGTAAGTTTTGTACTATAACACTCAGATAGGGCAAACTATACCTTTCTGTAATCCTTGAAAGGTACTGAACATGATGGTATACTTTAAAACACATTTTGCCCCGTTTTATATTTTGCCCCCTGTATAAACCAGTGTAAACCTTGCCCCTCTAGAACTCATCCAAGAACACATTTTAAAAAATGACACCCATGATTTTTGGAATCCTCATACAATTTTGATTTAGAAAAACCTTGGTTGCAAGATTGTATACGAAATTTTCACAAAAATACAGTTCCACATGTACTAACATCTGGTGGTCATAGCGTTCTGTGGAAGGATTTTATAGAGTTCTGATGAATGCCCCTTTAATTGGCCCACATGACATTTGACCCCAATCTGTGCACAACCCATAGGCACATCGGGTCAGTGGTTCTTGTGACCAATATTGGCTGTAATTAGATAAAGCGTTTGGCAGGAGGTAAAAAAGCAAAGCGTCAGAAGAAGGAGACGGAGGAAACTAAACAGCACAAGCACAATATATTCGCATGTTGTACATGCGAATACAAATATCACATATGACGTACCATCTCCGAGAAATATAGATTTTCAAATGTGCCGTTTCAAAGCAACCATCAGTCCTGCACTGTGTAAATAATGGCAGTAGGCAGGTTCAGATGCCATACACGATGCATGAACTTCTTTTGTTTGATCGATCTAGGAATATTGGCATTCTACATTTTATGTACAAGGCTCGTGCATGCATTGAAACCTTCCTATTAAATCCAAGTCACAATGTGGTATGCCTTGTGCAGGGACAATGCCCATGCACTTAAACACATGAGATATTCTTAGCATTCACTCTGATTTCTGGTTACAATGATGACCAGTAACTTAAAAACAGCTCAACTTTAAATGGTCAAGGTTCCCAGATGCATTAAATATTGTAATGCCATTCGAGTATGACAAACATGAAATCTAACAATACTGATTCCTTAAAGACACTATCAGTGATTTGCTAAATCAGCAAATCGAAAAAATCATCAAAAATGGGATTTTTGCATGTATGCAACAAGTACAGGTATCCTAACATATCCTGCAAATGATAAGACCAGAAGCAACCTATTAAGGACAGAATCGGAGATTTTAGTCATTACTGTCCGAACGGACACTTACTACAACACGTAATTGAATGGAGAATCGTATCTTGGAACACTGCCGTTTTCTTCCTTTTCTGTCAATTCTACAGCTGGAAAAGGTAACTTTATGAGAATTCTACAGACTTATCCTTCACTTTGAAGCTATTCCTGTAAATTTCAAATATTTTTCAAATCACTGATAGTGTCTTTAAGATTGGCTTCACATATTTTATAAGCGTTACATCACTGCAAATGTCAAGTAAATACATACATCAGGCTTGATTAATCGGAGTTCCCTGATTAATCTCCTTAGAATCCTGAGTGGTTCTCCTTTGCCCAAGGTAGCAGCCATGGTTGATCTTCAGATGACTATAGCTTGATACCCTGCAAAAATACAAATACAGCCATACATCATGAACACATTATTAGATCAACAAGGCGAACTCATATTGCGTAAATACGTCCCCGCCGAATGTCGCGATCACTAAAAAGTGAAAAATCAAACTACACCAGACCACGCCACCCTTAATTCCATAACTCACATAAGCAAATCGTCAATGCACTTCATTCATAACTCACCAAAAATAATTAAAAAAACAACTCATTGACGAACTCCATCCATAAGTCGCCAAAAAATAACTCTAACGAGAGCATCAAAGATGCATGTGAACCCTTGCTTATGGTACAGCAGGTATCTACAGCCTGTCTAAAAAAACTTGTATAAGTGAAAAAGTGCCCTCTTGGCAATTACAAAATATAGTTGTGACATGATACTTAATCACCTTCAAAGGCACAGTCTTAGCTTTCAAATGCCATTTGTTCTGTTCTAATTGTCTGTTGTAATCTCGAGGTGTTTAGAAAACACCGGACGAGTCGGGCGTGGAAGGCCAACTTTTGTGAACACTCCATGACTCAATGACTGATAATCTCTCCACATGTACGTTAGACTGTGATATGGTCATTTTCATTGATTTTTCAATTGTTAACCGAAAATCAGGTGAAAATCGTTTTTTGCCAAAATGGACAACCCTCAAAACAGAATTTGCCTTTTGAACAATGGTAATTGGTCTATACTTTATCCAAGGAAACAAAAGTGGGTACAAAAAAAAACATTCAACATTTCATTACACACTTCTCCACGATCAGTGGAAAAAATCAACAATAATGTAGTAGAAATTATTTTTGTATTTGATATGACGATAAAAATAGTGTGAAAAGACAATTGAATCTCTATTAATAGGCTATATAATCACTTGTCTATTTTTTACAGATTATTTTATTGACCACATTAAATAAGATTATAATTAATAGTCTAAGGGGCTGATCATAGTTTTTGTGAAAATAGTCTAAGTATTTAATCAAATAGTGAAGCTTTGTGTATTTGTCACAAAAAAACTATTGATCAGGCCTAGAATATTTAAATTATGTATCTTATTTTAATGTGGCAATAAAATATTTGTAAATAGACAAGTGATTATATAGCCTATTAATAGAGATTCAATTGTCTTTTCACTATATTTTATCGTCATTTATAAATATGAAACATAATTTCTACTACCTATTGATTTTTCACTTGATCTTGTGAGAAGTGTTAATGAAAAATGTTGTGAATGTTTTTTTTTGTACAATTTGTATGTCTGTGGCATAAGAGTAGAGGACCATTGTTTAACATTTTACAAAGTCAAATTCGGTTTTGTGTTCCACATTTGCAAAAAAACGATTTTTTTCACTTGATTTTTTCTGTTAAATGAAAAATCAATGAAATTGAAAATGACCATATAACGTCTAACGTACATGTGCGAGGAGATTATCAGTCATTGAGATGGAGTGTTCACCAAAAGTTGGCTTCCACGCCGATCGTCGGTGTTTCTAAAAACCCCTCGAGATTACAACAGACCAATTCAGAACAGAACAAATGGCATTTGAAAGCTAAGACTGTGCCTTTGAAGGTTGATTATAAGATCATGTCACAATAGTATTTTGGAATTGCCAAAGAGGGCACTTTTTCACTTATACAAGTTTTTTTAGACAGGCTGTTGTTGTTGTAGGATACCTGTGTACCATAAGCAAGGGTTCACATGAATATTTGATGCTCTCGTTAGAGTATTTTTTGGCGACTTAGATGGAGTTCGTCAATGAGTTGTTTTTTAATATTGTGTGTGAGTATGTATGTAATGAAAGGATTGACGATGTGCTTAGTGAGTTGATGGAATTAAAGGGTGGCCGTGGCTGGTTGTAGTTTGATTTTTCACTTTTTATGATAGCCGGCACATCGGCGGGGACGTTTTACGCAATATGAAGTTCGCCTTGTTTGATTATATAATGTGTCATGATGTATGGCCGTATTTGTATTTTTTGCAGGTATCAAGCTATAGTCATCTGAAGTCAAACCCAGGCTGACCTTGGGCCAAAAGGAGGAAACAAAGGAGAACCCTCAGGATTTATAAGGGAGGATATCAGGGAACTCCGATTAATCAAGCCTGATGTATGTATTTACTTGACATTTGCAGTGATGTAACGCTTATAAAATTGTGAATGTGAAGCCAATCTTAAAGACACTATAAGTGATTTGAAAAATGATTTGAAATTTACAGGATTAGTTTAAAGTGAAGGATACGTCGTAGAATTCTCATAAAGGGTTACCTTTTCCAGCTGAGAATTGACAGAAAGAAGAGAAAGAAAACGGCAGTTTTACAGTGTTCCAAGATACGAATTTCCATTCATTTACGTGTTGGAGTTTGTAGTAAGTGTACCGTTCGGGACAGTCATGTCTAAAATCTCCGATTATGTCCTTATTAGGTTGCTTCTGGTCTTATCAGTTGCCAGGATATGTTAGGAATAACCTGTACTTGTTGCATGACATGCAAAAATCCCATTGTTGATGATTTTTTCGATTTGCTGATTTAGACAAATCACTGATAGTGTCTTAAGGAATCAGTATTGTTGATTCATGTTTGTCATTACTCGAATGGCAGTACAATAGTAATGCATCTGGGAAACCTTGACCAATTAAAGGTGATGCTGTTTTTAAAGTTACTGTTCATCTATTGAACCAGAAAATCAGAGTGGTGTGAATGCTAAGAAATAATCATGTGGTTAAGTGCATGGCTGTCCCTGCAACTAAGGCATCCCCACATTGTGACGTGATTAATAGGAAGGTTTCATGCATGTCACGAGCATGTACTAAAATGGTAGATGCCAATATTCCTGAGACGGATCAAACAAAGAAGTTCATGATGTGTATGGCATCGGAACTGCCTACTGCCATTATTTACAAGTGCCGACTGCTGGTTTGTGCTTGAAACGGCACATTTGAAAATATAATTCTCGAGATGACGTCATATGTGATATTTGTATTCGCATGTCCAACATGCGAATATATTGGGCTTGTGCTGTTTAGTTTCCTCCTTCTCCTTCTTATCGACGCTTTGCTTTTTTACCTCCTGCCAAACGCTTTATCTAATTACAGCACATATATTGGTCACAAGAACCACATGACCCGATGTGCCTTTGACAGATTGGGGTCAAATGTCATCGGGCGCCAATTAAAGGGGCATTCATAAGAAACTCTATAAGAATCACTTCCACAGAACGCTATGACCACCAGATGTTAGTACATGTGGAACTGTATTTTTGTGGAAATATTTCGTTATACAATATTGCAACCAAGGTTTTTCTAAATCAAAATGGTATGAGGATTCCAAAAATCATGGGTGTCATTTGTTAAAATGAGTTCTTTGGCTATGAGTTCTAGGGGGACAAGGTTTACACTGGTTTGTACAGGGGGCACAAATAAAATCGGGGCGGCAAAATGTGTTTTAAAGTCTACCATCCTGTTTCAGTACCTTTCAAGGATAACAGAAAGGTTAGTTTTGCCACTATCTGAGTGTTATACGTACAAATTACAGGTAAAATGTGTGTCAAGGCTCACACTGGGGGGTAAAATTTAAGAAATCATCGGTTTTGTTCTAAAAATTGGTGCCAAATTGTTCGCATTACTGTACAGAAGCGAAAATAAAACGGTCGCGTTGTCAATGACGTTTTGTAAATAAGTAAGGAGGGCCAAATATGGCCGGGTTACACAGGGGCATTATGGGAGACACTTAGTTATTATCTCTTAAAAGTCTCACTTTGAAAGGTGAAACACAGAATCTATATTTTCTTATTTATATTAACCCCATGAACGTTTAAAACAGTTTCAACAAAATCGGACCATTCTATAAATAATGACCTGACTTTCGTGAGCCTAATTGTACTAAAACAATAGGTCGTAAATATAGCTAACTACCGTTCTAGAAACCTTATGCAGCAGCCGAAAAAGACGTGGTATAAATTTTAAAACCAATTAAACCTTTTATGTTTACCCGTCTGTCGCAATGTTGGCCCCCTTAATAAACACCCAAAACACAGTTTTAAACAGAGCATCAGGATCTGTGGCTTACTCCAGAGGTGTGGCGATGAGTTTGGCATGATTGAAACCAAACCAATTAAGTGACAATTCCCATATCCTACCGTCCCTTAACTGCATTTTTCCACTTTTCAAATAATCACTGTGCGGACCCACTTTTTTTGTTTTTGGGGGAATTGCCCCTAGATCTAACAAGAAAAATAACGCTACCACCTTTTGCGGTGATCGTAGGTATGTACGTCTTTTTCCGAAAAGGATTTTTTGGGATATAGGCCGATAGCCAGTGAATTTTTCATTGTAAGGCCAACAAAAAATCAATTTGTTCACAGTTAGTAGTCCAAAAACCTAAATGTAAATGCACTTTTTATTTTAATTTTAAAAAAAAATGAAAAGGGCTTCCCAGAAATTGCTCAAATTGGCTAAATGCAAGTCAAGACAGTTGCAAATCATCCTTGATTGTCCATTATTAGTTTTAAAACAAAAATATTGATTTGGATCACTTGGATATCTTATAAATGGAAACATTCTATCACTGTTTTTGTCCTTACTTGGCAAATCTCCATCAGTAATAAAAGAAAAACAACAAAATACGTAAATTGCTCCAAATTACATGCATGTGGGCCTACTACTGCGCACAAACTGAATCCCCTGCTGATGCCACAATTCCATCAACCACTGGCTCCACCAATCATCACCTAACCCATTGGATCCTGTATTCATCATTTACCTGACTACCCCCACCCATCAACCATTCAACTCCATCACACCATGGCATACTGACTTGTCCTTGTCACCACTGATTTGAGTATGCATCAACCAGGGCAGCAAACGCTACAAGACTAACTATATCGGTTAAAACCTAATTTATGCACAATTTTTGCTTAAAGGTGTCAACGAGAGATTTCACCTATCGGGTGTCCCTAAAAAAAATTGAAAGGTTCGAATTTTTGTCCCTGATGTAAAGTTTTCATCAAAAATATCCCCCCTGAAGGATTAATTGCGAAATATTTCTTTGGTTACACAATTTTGAAATTTCTAATTTTGTATAGGAGCAATATGAAATTCCAGCCTTGTTTTACAGGAAGATAAGCAAATCAAAATCACTTTTTTTCTCTCTTTTAAGACATTGTGGTAAGCATATACAGGTAAGAAATCTAATGAGTTGCAAATCTATTTGACCTTACTATTATTACACAAATTGGGTGCCTCAAAATCTCTTGTGCCCTTTAAGGTACTTGTCATCAGGGATTAAACAGTCAAAATAAGATGACTTGAGGATTAGGAAGGGGGGGGGCTTGTGTATGGCCAAGGCCAGTGATCTTAGTAACAGAAATTTATTTACAGTACTCATTAACTGCTGTTTTCTCAACTTATTACAACTTTGAAGAAAATTTTCTTCCATTTGACATCTGCCGCAAATTTTTCAATTTCCAGAATTGTATAAGTACAACTACATCCTCTGTTGATCTGATATATCTGGGTTCATAATGGTCAGAGTTATTAAACCCTTATCTATGTTATAAAGGTACATTTTCATTACATAGACTTCCCCTTCCTGTCAGCCACCACTCACCACCAATCAACCATTTAATAAGGAACACTTTCCACCTGTCAACTACACCCATCGAATGTGTGGGTTTTCAGCTTTGCTCAGTACCAACCCTCAGACACACAAGGACAGACATCGGATTGCACAGCAGCATGTTTTTGGGGGTTTTTTTTTGGGTAAAAACATCATTTTACTGGTTACCTTCATTTGACAGAGTAGCACTACTTGATTACAAAGACTGTAATTACTGGGCAATGTATAAGTGCAATTGTATGTTCCTCTTGCACGCCAAACCATAACATTATGGAGATCCCAGTCAATTATAGTTATCCCAATAGTGCAATATTGATTGGGGTGAGAAACTCTCCTTGACATCTCTTTGTTCTCATGTAAAAACACAGAAACTTCTGAAATTGTGTGCCAATTTTTCAATTTCTCTGGATTTTCTGATTTGAGCATTGAAAAATTGTTCTAAGGATGCCATTTGGAGTGTGTGGTAATCATGTCGTGTGCTTCTAGTAAGTTGGGCTCTATTATTGTATTAGGAAGACTGGATGCATGTAAACAAATGACATTGTGTCCACATGCTAATGGTGATAATGTCTACAGTGGTTTTCAATACCCCTTCCTCTCTGGGTAGTGGGTTATATCCCACTAACACAGATTCGATCTGTGTACCTGTCAACCAATATTAGTCACTGAGGCCTGTCAAACCAAAGTATTAAAAATTTTGTCAGTACAGGATCTCCTGCAATTTTGGTCTGTTTTTTTTTTCAATTTTGGCTTTCTTGCTTTATACTCGCTTCATCTGATAGTGACCCCTACCATTTGTGCGGAGGTGAAAAATTCAATGGGCGCAGGGACTTCTGTTAATCATT